>JARJCM010000376.1:0-88523 GCA_029233265.1 Mycena alexandri | reverse complement strand
AGCTCGGCCATTGATTCTACAGCTGCTACCGCTGAAGGTAAGCCAGCCGTTGGAGGCTTTTCCCGTAGAGTATTATCTTGTATCTTGTCCCGATGTAATCCAACCGTCCGATGGTCCCAACCGTTGGAGGTTCTTCTGAGTTCCAACCGTGGGTAGGATCGTTACCGTTGGGCTGCACAGCCACCAATGTCTAGCCGTTGGATCAGTTGTCAGGAACCCAACCGGCGGCCAATGCTCCGGTTAGTACCGTCCAAGTCAAACTCCAGCCGTTGGAGGTTCCAGCCGTTGGAGCGTCCAACCGTAGTAGGCTCTTTGTCGAGGCCAACGGCTGGCCGAGTAAAACTCGTTCAGCGGTTGGCCGTATCATTCTCTAACTCCCTTTGGTCTTACCGTTGGGGAGATTTGTATCAAGTCTCTGATGTTGCTCCTTTCGAGTTATAGGTCCAACCGTTCGGTCCGGATCCTAACCCTAAGGTAGGGTTGGTGGTTCAAAACCCGTATCTGAATGAGGCTACCGCTAGTAGCGCTCAGCCGCCAAGACTGTTGTAGTTCCTCTTGTTCACCTCGGTACTCCAGGAGTCTGGCGGTAAGCCAACTCTCAGAGCCCAGCGGTAGACCGTGAAGCTGAACCAAGCCACCCGTTAAGGCTCTCGGTTGGACTTCAAAGTACTTGTTAATTGCCGGCTTTCGACCGTGAGCGGTGTAGAATACCGTCCCGAGGAGAACGTATTCCCTCAGTTCTAGTCTCACTTCGCCTTAGTATAGGTCGATAATCGAAGAAAACTTGGTAGTTTTCATGCGTGTTTGGTTACACGCCCTATCAGCGTCGCAAGCGGGAACTTGGGCGCCAAGCTCGCACCACCGAGCCCTATCCCAAGCAGAAAAATCGCGACGAGGTACGCGCTGCCATCCTCGCACGTACCCAGGGCGTGGGTGGCGATGGCCCAGCTGTACATGGTGGGTGTAGGGTGAACGCTAAAACACGCCACCGCCTCCCGAACTCCACCGCTGCGCCGCAGCCGCTAGTTGAGCTGACCGGAACTGTTGACACCGCCTCTGTCTCGAATCAGACACCGACTCCGCCTCAGCTTTTTGACGCTGGCGCCGTCCAGTCCACTTCGAACCACATTCCTCCTATTGCTACCGTTAATCCTGCAGAACTCGGCTCGATGTCCCAAGATATTCCGTCCATCGACCAGATGTCCAACGAAGAATTGCTTCACTACTTGGACTCACACCCGGGCGGGGCGTCGACTGCACAGAGCGAGGACACGGAGATGGATTGAGGTCGCCCCGTGCGGCGACCTGGAGGGCGTATGTAACGGATGGACATTTATTCTTTCTGTGCTCCTGCACTCACACTCCTTACTATACCATTTTTTATTCACTCTGCGCTCGCAGACGCCGACATTCATTTACCTCTGTTTCATCTCAACATTTCAACCATCGTACAATCACTTAAACACATGCAAACCTTGATACAGTATATAAGGCTGTAGCGTAGATCAGATTCCTCGGTTAATCTTACACTTACGCCAGTTACTTCGTCGGATTCACCACCTTTTACCTCGTGTGCCGGACTAGCTTCGAGCTCTCCGTCACACCACTACTCCAACAGGGTGATTGCATGCGTAGGTTGACGGGGCAGAGAGCGATTAGAACTGTACTCGTCGAGAACCGAGATTGGGACAGAGAACACGGCCGATTTTCCGTCTCCTGTAGCAGTGTAACACAATATGTCGTCTCCCCCCAGAATCGGTGCGACGAGCTCTTCGTGTACCTCCCGAAGTCCGTTGGTCCACTGAGAGGAATTACCTTTTTTTTGGACGATAGTATTCAAGATTTTGTGGCCATCAGGGTCCTGCCAGCGGACCTTGGGGGCCATAGTGGATAGCGGGTGTCATAAAGAGTGGTCCAAGAAAGTGCTTGTGGCCAGTAAGAGGACGCGACGGCGACGACGCGCTGAGGATGGCTGAGGATGGTGGTGGTAAGCGTGATGACACGCGGCACCGCCACCAAAGATTGGTCATAACTTTCTGACCCGATCGGACCCCCGCGCTTACCAACAGACTACAACAAGCCGAGGTACGAGGAAGATTTTGTTTTAGCGTCTGTCTAGGAGAGACTAGGTAAACAAATACTTTTCAGGTATACAGAACACTTTACACCTCAACAGGAACACTTTGGCAGTTTTGCCATTGCCTGCTCAATCTTCTTCCAGCCTAACTGTGTTGCATGTTGTGTGGTTGATGGCTGAGGAAAGTTCCCCTCAGTGCTCTAATGGGCTAGTAATGAATGCTTTTCAGGTATACAGGATACTTCTACACCTCAGAAAGAACACTTTGGCAGGTTCAGAGTGTGTCCCATTGTCCACTAAATGGGAGAACAACAGACCGGTTGAAACAACGGTAGATGTCCGCATCTCACACTCCATACTTCTCGCACATTCAAGTGGCATGGTATCAAAGATAACTCTGGCACCAGTTATGGTCATGGCAGATGTTAAAACACACTGGGACTCTGTATTCTAGATGCTACGTCACCTGTGATGCTTGCAGCAGGTGCACCAAACTTTGTCCAAAGTTTTAATTCCTCACTTTATTATTATAGCCTATAGTTTGTTTTTTTACCATGAATCGGGATGCCCTCAAGTTTTGGCACCCCCCAGAGAAAAAGCACTGAAGTCGACTTGAACTCATGGAATTAATTCTTCAGGTGCGATTGAAGGAGTACCGTCCAGTCCTGACTGACATTTTTCCATAGCAACCGCACACGGTGCAAGCCACAATGTCAGCTGAAAATACCCCCATCCTCACCGGTTCCATCCCTGCATTTAAGGTGTTCATGGCCACCTGAAACACAATGCTCACTGATGCAGTATAAGAGGAGAATAGAGAGTTTGTGGTGAGCCACCAGATCCACCGGTGGCTAATTTTTCTCGGCAACTCGCTGATGTCTAGCCAATTTCTAGCACCGTTATATCCATGTCCCAATGCCTCGGACCTAGGTCCGAGGCTGGCCACTCCGATTGGACCTCCTGCTCTGCTCCGTCGGAGCGGGACAGAACGACGGAGCACGGTGGACTTCCTCCAGAAGTCTGTATTGCGCCATAAGGCTACATCCTCATTGTCCGCCTCGTTCAGGACTTCTTATTTATTGTCCAAACCACTTCTCCCAAGTCACCTGACTTCTTCCACCCCTTTTGGATATAACCTTATTGTTACTTCCACATGGAACCTTACATATCTGCTTTCCCTATTACAACAAGACCTTTTGGTATTTAATCACTTAGACTACAACACTGTACTTCAGATTCATTATTAACATTGCTTTGCACTCCTTGCAAGTAATCTGAGTTATCGCTCCAGAACTCCCTAGACCTCCGTCCCGCCACTCTCATAGAGCCTCCAAAATGTGCCCTGATTTGGGCCATTTCAGTGTCCCTTTCCGCCTCAGTGAAAACAGATAGAATTCACATCTCCTGATTTTGCCACTGATATATCTACTACTTTCACTAAACCTTTTCACATATGTGGAAATTTTGCTTTATTAGGTGTGCAGACCTCAAAATCGGGCGAAAACGGTGCATAAATGATTTTAAAAAAATCAATCCTCAATAAAATCATCCTCTGGGAGCTCGAGAATATGAATGTTAGCTTTACCCCCTCCTCCGTACAGTATTGAGACTCGCAACCCGCCTTTGCCAGACGTGTTTGCTCTGCTAGACCTGCTCCAACATTTTGTACGCCCGGATTCCAATTTCGACCCGATTGTGAACCTAACCAACCAGGATGCTGCCGCCAGCCACCGGGCCTTGGAGTCGTTGGCCTCCAAGACTTCACCCCAGAAGGTGAGCACCCCGAATGGTAGGGGGATGCCTGGATTAATCGGAGTACACAGCAATTTTTTACTATTAAACCATGCCTGACCAAATTCATCCAGGTACCGGCGGAGATGGCTACAATTTGGCACAAGGAGGAAGGGCAGAACATCCTCAATGTCACTGGCTGGCGACAGATTCGCAAAATTCTCGCAGTCCGCCTCCATAGGAATAATGTCGGCCCGGGCGGCCATAACCGGCGGCAGTTCGAATTGCAGCACCTGAGCGATGGAGAGTGTTTTAGGGGAAGATGTACGGTGCATGAGGGCGGGATTTCCAGTAGAGTGCGCTGAGCAATTTCCACAATTTCTGGTACATCGTGATAAGTTTTGCCGTGCCAATCCAATCCTCGGGGATCCAATCTGTTGCGAAGAGCTGGTCCTCATCCTCGTCGTTCATGGTTCAGATATCCTGAAGGTGTGTGGACCAGTGTGGTGGTTGTGAACAGGAGTGAGGGCTCAGAAGAGCAAAAAAATACTGTATACTGAGTGGCATGGATTAGCTACTCGCTATGTTGTAAAGTGACCGGAATTGAGTTTTCGCCCAAATTGCACCGCAAAGCCATGGTTGAATGGAGCTAAGGTTCTGTGTGTATGATTCAATGTTGCCCCTCTCACTGACTCCAATGAGAAAACACGGATTTTTGATCACCAGGAGCGATGGAATCAAGATTTAAACCACCTTCTACATTTAGCTGTGATTCTCCATCCATAGAATTTATTTATACAGAGCCACAGAGGGGCGGAGGAGCCAGTAAACTTGGTGAGCAGGATTGTGGTGACGGATAGATATTTTTGAGACATTTACACCCAGTAAAACGACCTCAGAACAACTTACACAAGGAGAATATAGCTATTTATAGAAACATTCACTGTAGCGTTTAGAACTCGCAAGTCCTCAAGTGTCAGTGACCCAGAACACTCAAAATTGACTATAGTCCTAGAATCTAGTAACTGAGGTGGTAATTACGATGTTTTGAGGGCCCTGCGGTTAAAATTCCGGTTGAATTCCGGTCACTTTACGACATAGCGAGTACATTGTTTCAGTGTTCGCCCGAGGGGCGAAGGTCTTTATTGATGAAGGCCTTTGGAATTTCTGACCAAAAGTTTGCCCTTCGGTGAAGGCCTTCAGTCATCACGCGTCGATTATGTAATTTTTGATCTACATCTTTTCTCTTCTTCCGCATCGCGCGCACTGCGACGTCTCGATGTCCAATCCTCTGTGGGCATTTTTCCACAAGGGAGAGAAACAAAATGCTACCACTCATTTCCGCACCTACTGCAAAGCCTGTGTCAAAAAGTACATGCAAGATGCTGGGTCTCCAATGACCGACATATTGACGACTGGGCAATCATTCCGAGATTCCGGATGATGTGGCATTGGGATAGATTTGGACGACGAGTTCCGGGCTTAGAATCATTGTTTGACAGCGAATAAAACTGGCGGCGCTGGACTGCGTGAGAAATTGATTGAAGGCCTTCACCCTACCCTTCGATAAAGGCCTTCACCCTTCAGAAGGCCTTCGGAATTCTCAGACCCCTAATAAAGGCCTTCAGGGCGAACACTGCATTGTTTCGCTACATAGGTTCAAGACCGTTCGTTGAGGCCACCTCCGACATTTTGCCCCTTTGGACAAGCTTTGGTCAATGTCGGGACTTCGGCTCACACCTCGACCGGATGCCCGCCCATTGTCGGGACTTTGACTCAGACACATCTTGAGGTCAGCCCAACTTGCCGGGACTTTGGCTCACACTTTGGCCGCCCAAATAAAAAAAATTGTCGGGACTTTGGATCCGACCTAGCCGCGGTTATCATCGGTCCTGGGCAAGCCGAGTTGAGGTTGAGATGCCGATATTTGGGATTTGCCGAACAGGCGGTCCGAGATCACATCTTGCTGGAAAAAGAAGTTCGTATTGATATCACATCAATCCCCGAACTAAGAACCCATATATGGAGATCAGGGTGTCTATCGAGAGCCGCAAGCAGCCACAAGACAAACCCAAAGGCATTATCGGAGGGAGAGCAAAGTAGCACTTGAGGCTTGTCTGAACAGCTGATTGGTATTGGGACATCTTGGACCACCTCGCACACCCACGTTTAGACTCTTGGTTGCCGAGTGTTGTTGTTCATTTGTTTGTTCAGCTCTGCTCATAGGGCCCCAGTCAGTGTATCAATATGAGCGCGATGAACAGCACTTCATCAATCGAGTTAAATCATGGACCCTTTTCCACGTACGTCTACGCCCCCTGCTCGACCAACACGCTCCCTCCCGAAGAGATTCCGGCTCGGCTTGTACACCGTCGAAGGATTCATTACATTCGCGCAGATCAAAAACCACCTTGCGCTGCTGGATGTTGCTGAGCTGAGGGCCGAAGTCGAGGCAACGCCTGAGGAACGTTTTCCGTTCCTTCCTTCAACTCCTGATCAACGATGGGCTTGGTTTGTCGGACTCTCGGTTGAACGGTGGGTGGGATTCATTGCCGCGACCAGGTTTTGTTGCTTACAAGGGTTGGAAGATTCGAGAGATGGTGCAGAGCACTACGGCCTCACCATGCCTCGAAAAAGTTGACTCTTCCACCGCTAGATGTACTCATGGTGCGTCCATCTTACTGTTGCTCTGCTCTTCAGGAAGTGGTATTTCTGATGTTTATACTACGTCAATACTAGGTATGGCACGCATATATGCTGAGCCCGGGGTGAATACCGCTTTCGCGGCACATCACCTAGTAAGATTTAACATCCCGCAGTTGGTACTCTGAAGATACAAACCGGATCGAGGCGTTGAAAGGGCTGCGAGATGCGGGTATCGCGTTCGGTGCCGCATTGGCAATCGACCAACCATTGCAACGAAGGATACACCGGTGAATTCTTTCTACAGGGACGTGGACTCCAAAACCTGGTGGCATCTGAGCCCTTCAAGGGCCGCACCGATCTCTGGACGAAAATGACTGGCACGCCTTTTAACCCCTTCGAGTCTGCCAAGTGGACAGTGAGCAGAAAAATTGCCTGCCTGAGATGTCGTACTGTTGCGGATGCCAGTTGGTGTGGCTCCTAAGTTCGCTCCCGCCAGCCTTCTCTGACTACCGTCGCAGCTTATTTGACCGAAACCAACACTGGATATTTGCAGAAGGATTTTTCGATCGGTTGCACTAAATGCGCATTCCGAATCACTCGAGAGACATTGGCGGTACGCAAACTCGTAAATAATCTGGCCACGGTTAGTATGACGAATGATTCAGGTCTTCTTGCGTATGTGTATCTCCTAGTCAAATTATCTAAATGCGGTGATTCACTGAATGTTATTGTAGCGGAACACTGTACACGGAGACCAGACCTATGGATCACGAGCGTGCGCAGAACATCAAGAAAACCATGATGTCTACGGATTCGCTGAAACGGCCCACCACGTGGATTTCGGATGAAACATACACCGACTTCGTGTTGGAAGAGGCAAACTGTAAACCTGAGACGCTGAAGCGGCGTTTAAGCCGGAACATGCATAATCAAGGCGGCCGATTGTCCGTCTTTCGGCATCTCCGTTGAACTTATACCACTGACACTTTGGCTGGCCGGTAGACTTGTTGACCGGATAATGAGCGTCTATGTTGATGACAAGATGTTCTCCGTGGAGCTTGTGGGGGTGGTTAGTGTTCCGTGGTACCTATCGATTTCACCAGGTTCTCCGCCAAGGATCATTCGTGACCAAGATAAATGGGCTTGGATGGACAAAGGCTGAATATTTCGAGAACGTTGATAATGAAGTTGTGCTACAACATGTCATTGCATGATATCATGCGTACGTCTCTTAGTGTATCCTTTGACGTCTGAAACTGAATGGATGTTCGTAGCTTTTTAGATCTCACGTGGGAGTTCCCGAAGTCCTTCTTCATCCCCACATTGGACATCGACTTGGTATGGCACACACATCAATTAATGACCACAGTTGTAAGTAAGCAGTTTAAATCATGAATAATAGAGTCCTCGCTTCCTCAGTACGCCCACGACACGAGCACACACATGGATCGATATATCGATCAGTGAGCCATGAATTTAATTCCGTTTCCATCTCATTATTGTGTCCAATTCACTAGCAATGATAAGGTCGAAGAATCTCAGCTGACGAACTCCTTCGATGACACCTGCCAGAAGTGGAAAAGCAAATATGGCTTAAATTACATGGACTGCAATCCACCGGCTGGTAGCAGCAAGGCTCGCGCGCACCATGTCCCCCCAAAGCGAGACAATATCCTGGCTACCACAGGGCCAAGCGTGCACAACACGTTGCGCGGTCGCAAGCTCCAGTTTTGCAGGTAGCCCACAGGGTAAAACTACTCAACGACGCAGGCGCGACTCTGACTCGTTCAAATTTGGTAACTTGGTGGAAGTCTTGAAGTCCATTGCTGACGGGGCGCTTAGTATGAATTCAGGTTGATCAGGGAGCGGGAGCGTGCACAGTTGTTGCCGCTGGGTGTGGTTCCAGTAATTGTGTGGGAGGTGGATGCGGGGGTGGAGGCGGAGGCGGAGGTGGAGGCGGATCGAAGGGTGGATGCGGAGGCGGTTCAAGTGGTGGTGGTGGTAGCAGTTGTGGGGGTGGCGGTGGAGGTTGCGGGGGTGGGGGTGGAGGAAGTTGCGGGGGCGGTTAATGAAACCTGAATTAAACGAGCTATGAATTTCTGGCCCTTTCAGGTGTGGCTCAAATTCCAGTATTAGAAGCAGGCCGGTTTAAATTCGTACAACTTTGAAGGCTCGCCTTAAAAATGGGCAGCCTTGTTTAGGTTGGAACCCGGACCATTCCACATGGCGGCGTATGTACACGTGCGTGACATTAATCCTTGCTTACTCTATTTCAATCCATCGTGAAGGCGAGAGCAAATTCTGGAGGATGTTGAGGGTATTGGCGCCTTAGTACTCTGATATCCGGATACTACAGAGGCTCGGAGTCGGGCAGGGCAGTTGATTTTCTTGTCTGAAGTCCCTGAAAAGACTGAAAGTGTCCAACATCTACTTGATTCCAGAAGGGTAATGGTGGGCAATGGTGGGCGCTGAATTTGAACCGTGGGAATCCCCCATCCATTCAAAGAGGCCTCTCATCAAAGCTCCTCATAAATGTACTCCAGCGACATTTTCAGTTGTGAAGGAAGTCAACAGAAAAGTCACACAGGATATACAGTACACCCATTCGCCGATTAACAGTAAGTTATGTAGCATTGGTTTTGTTTAAGCGGCACTCACGCGATGCACGCATCTCCGAGTCAGAGACGATTTGAAGTTTTCAAAATGACTTTTGATAGATATGTCGCTTTCACCCGCAAGATACCGTGCAAGTCATGGATACGAGTCAAGTTTCAGTTGAATCCTAAGCCAAACTATGCTATTTGAAAACAGTGCGCAACCATCGACAGAGGCCAGAGTAGGTATCATATCGTAGGCCAGCGTCTCCTCGAATGAGGACGCGCGTCGTGCGGGCACGGTTTGGATCGCTAAGGCCCTGGGGAAGGTACAACGTCTAGCGTGCAAAATCATCACGGGCGCACTCCGCACCACCGCTACCGACCTCATGGATCTCCATGCCAACCTCCTCCCCGTCCACATCCGTCTCAACCGCACCGTGTACAACGCCGCCATCCGCCTCGCCACCCTCCCCGCCTCGCACCCTCTCCACCGCGTGTTCAAGCGCTGCCGCCGTGTCCCCCGCTGGCATCGCTCCCCCATTCACCACCTCCACTCCGCCTTCCCCATCCTTAGCGCCGCATTCAAGACCATCGACCCCCACCTTGTCATCTTGCCGCCACCACCGGGCTCAATCACCACCCGTGTCGCCGCATCGAAGGACGAGGCGCGCATGGAGCAGGAGGCGATCGAGAGGCATGGCGGAGCATGCATCTACACGGACGGCTCGGGTTTCGAGGGCGGGGTCGGGGCGGCAGCGGTCGCGTGGAAGGACGGGCACAAGACGGGGTGGCGGACGAAGCACCTGGGCTCGATGGGTGAGCACACCGTATTCGAATCGGAAGTCGTCGGCGCGATCCTTGCGCTGGACATTATCAAGGGCATCCTGCGGCTAACCGACGTCGACGTCTTCACCGACTGTCAACCCGCGATCGCCGCGATCTCCAGCCCGCGCCCTCAGCCCGGCCAGTACCTCCTTTCCCTCTTCCACACAGTCCATCGCCGTCTCCTCCGCGCCTGCCCCACTCTCCGCATCCGACTCCATTGGGTCCCAGCCCATGTTGGCATTGGTGGCAACGAAGCCGTTGCTGCGCGCGCGAAGGAGGCTGCCCTCGGCGCCTCCTCTGCCCTCACCGCCCGCGTCCTCCCCTTCGAATCCCCCCTACCCACGAGCAAGGCCGCGGCGCTCGATGCTGGCTACCAGATGTTCAAGGCACGATGGATGGCTGAGTGGCGCTCTTCCCCGCGCTTCCCGCGACTCGCCCTCTTCGACCATCCCGAAAGTCGTCGAGCGCATGTACTTCGGACTCAGTCGCCCCCAGTGCAGCGTCCTCACACAGCTCCGTACATCTCACATCGGCCTCAACGCATACCTCTACCGCTTCCATCTCGGCCCCAGCCCCGACTGCCCCCTCTGCCTTGTGCCAGAAACAGTCCCACACTTCCTCCTCTTGTGCCCCCGCTTCCGCCGCCAGCGTCTCGCCCTCATCCTCGCCGTCGGGACCGCCCGCCTCACCCTCCGCCGTCTTCTCTCTGCCCGAGCTGACCACAAGCCTGTGCTCCGCTTCGTGCGTGACATGGGCCGTCTCCCTCGCTACGCACTCTAATTCATAATACGTCTCTCATTCTCTCCTCCCTCTTTCTTTCTTTTCCTCTTCCTCTCACCAAACACGATACAAAGTATCTTCGCTACATGATCTCGACTCTTACATACATCAGACGAATGACCATCTCCAGACCCCCATCCTCCCGTCACAGCACCACTCCCATCTGCTTCCGTCCCCTCCTCCGTCTCACTACCCACGCTTCCTTCCTCCATGAACGCTAGTTAAATAACTTGTACATACGTATAGTGTTACATGGGCCCCAAGGGGCCCGCAAACACTCTAATGGAATTATGAATGAAGGATCGTAGGCCAGAATGAAATTAAAGCATATATATCGCGGCTCTGCTGGGTCGATGGGCGGCAGGTGAGTGTAGGGTGCAATTTGTAACTTCTGTTCATTTACGAAGGGTGCCAGTGACCTCGTTGTTTGAAATATGTGTAAAAACCTAAATTTGGAAGTGCATGGTCGTTGAACGTTAAATTTTGCCCATGGTTTGAACACAGTTTTTGACTCAATTCAAGGTTTGGTTTTGCAGGTATTGCAAGGTTCTCTCCATTCTCAAACGAGGCTCCAGATTTGCGGGAGTGACGCAGTATCCAATGAGGCCGCGTTTGCAACCGCACTCCTGACGCAAACCCCCATTTGATGGTCTAGGATCCCTCCCTTCCAGCCAAAGATGGAACTGCTGAATGGGTATGGGTGTGGGACCTATGTATACTAGAGGCATGGTTTCGGGGTCCTATCACTCGGCAGAAACATGCCAGCCGTCAAAAAGTGGAACTGTACACTCCCTGTTGCCATACTTCGGTGAGGTATGGGTGATGTTGAACATCTTGGTAAAACAGGATAGATAAAGGTACTTAGTTTGCCAGATTGGGGTTGCGATCCACGTGCAGGTGTGTGCTTCCAAAACTTCACTTTCAGACAGTCAAGTGAAAGCTGCTGCCAAAGGTAAGGCATGGAACTCAAAACATCCTCAAAAGTGGGCGCGAAAACCGAAATTCGGGCGCGAAAGGCCAAAAAGGTATGCGAACATTAATGTGCAAAGTGAACGTCATATCAACGCGGCAATGCGGGCTCTAAAGTGACCAGAAAATCATTGCGTAGTGGGTAGATCTTCTTCCAAACACCACAAGGTAGAAGATCTTGATTCACGCTCTCATACCCCAAGTTCAACATCTAACTGATGCAGTTCAAGCCCACCCCACGTAGATAAAACTGAGAGAGCATCTTGTACTCACCCTACAATGTTTTGGAGGTAGTTGAAACACCCAGTTGACACTTCGGAAGTTCAGTAACTTATCGGAGTGCCGCGTCAATGCCGCGGCATTTTCTCCAGACGAATGCAACGGCACAGCGTCACTTTCCCCCTGCCCGCAGAAAATGGATTTTAAAACTTTTGCGGTTCGCTCAGGTCCGAATTTGTTCAGGACCCGAACCGAACCCTTTCTGAACTGGACCGATGTTCGGTTCGGGGTTCGGAAGATTTGAGCGAACCGGACCCCGAGTCAGGTTCGGGGTTCGAATTTTTAACCGACCCTAACCAGTCCTCGGTAACACTACTCAAGTCTTGCCAATGTCCATAGGGATTTTGGAACCTTGAATTGATCTCCAACTTCACGTCCGTTCATAAATTCGACTTGGTTGGAACATATTGCTAGATAGGAGGTGACATAACATTCATCAAGTGAGAATCCAGACTGAGTACGTATGTTTGTACCTAGGCAAGCATATAGACGTGAACTGGTTGAATGTCAGCGATGCAAATCTTGGGCTTCGTATACTGACAAAAACATGGCCAATAATCCCACTTTTCATTTAAGGATCATCCTTGTATATCTCCGTCAGATGCTTACAAAGGTCCACAAAAATAGCGGTGAATACCGTGCCTCCTCTTTGTCTAGAATCAGGCAGACGGGTATGGTTACTTTGAAAGCTTTCCCCCGTTGGCGTACACCTGTTTCCCCACAGGTCCAGGATGATATTGCGATGTTCCGATGTCTTGTTTCCCAGGGGGCGGAGGAGCCGAAAGGTTCGCCCCAGCGGCTGCCGCATCGCCCTCTGCTTTCACTTTCGCCCGCTTGCTGCGATTCCGGACGCCGATCCAGATGGCCGTGATGAGGAGTAGGACCCCTATGACAATCCCAACGATTGCCGCGGGGTTGGTAGAAAGATCGCTCACCGCGCCACCCAATGTGCCCAAACCCGTGCCGCCAATTTCAGCAGCAGCACCACGGCTTTGGGGACGGGATCGCGCGACTAGGTCCATGGGAGTGCCAACAATGGTAGGCGGGAGGGGTGCCATGCTGTGTGGGTTACCGCAGTTGAGAGCTACCTAAAAGCAAATGGGCAAAAGATCAGTCTTCCGTGTGATCGGAGAGCAATCGGCCAATCCAAGGGCCGAGACCGGTGCTACCAATTTCGTAGGAATCGAACGTGCCGACCGCCAAGTTGACCTCTGTGTGCGCTGCTCATCAAAGAACCTCACAACCGGAGATTCTACGGTGGTATGGGCTTTACATTTCATTGGGCAGTGGAATTAGCCTCTCGCTTCGAAATTATCCAACTGCGACAGTCTCAGGTGAGCGGCTCCCAGGTCCTTGTGCTCGCTGTCTGGGGACCAGGCGTGGAGCTCCCGTCAGTCAATTGTCTCGTAGATCTGGAAAACCACTGCCCGTCCCTCAAATTCCTGGAGAGATCGCTTGCGATGGCAACAGACTCGGAGGTGACCCCAGGTGACCC
Source organism: Mycena alexandri (assembly GCA_029233265.1). NCBI lineage: Eukaryota > Fungi > Basidiomycota > Agaricomycetes > Agaricales > Mycenaceae > Mycena > Mycena alexandri. The sequence continues at coordinate 75,124 of JARJCM010000376.1, read as the reverse complement.
AGCGGCCTGCCTTCCGACTGATTTATCCCCTCAGAACTCTGGTATTGTTACACGGCAGCCCCATCGCTTTCGCAGAGATTCAAACGTTCGCGGAGATTCCAGACATCGCGTTCCCACAGCTTGAGTCTTTTAAGTTAGACCGGTGACCGATCTGCAGATCTGTCTATGAAAACAAGTTTGTCGATAGACAGGGTTAGGTTGGGCCCTAACTCTCTATGAACATTTTCCCACTTCATAGAGAGAACGGTTACCGGTCTATGAGTCTTTGGAAGGCGAAGAAACAGACAGATGGCATGATTCATTGATGCAAGCATTACGACGTGCCTGCGGACGTGAGTGCCCTCTCTTCACTACTGTACTATTTCGACCGAGTGTCCAGGCGACGGGTGACAGAGTGTCGTGAACTGAACCAATTTGGGGTACGTGAACGGTGACATTTCGATTTTTGGGCTGAAATAGGGGTAAAAAACTGCTGAAAAACCTCGGCTGGCACTTGCCGACCATCCATTTTTGGGAATTTTTGATTGATTGCCGAGGAATGAACACCAAGTCCAGTGAACACCTACGGTGACGGGTGACATAGCGTGAACACTTGGTCGAAATAGTACCCTCAATGTGTAAATGTATGACTCCTCCTGTATGCCGCTTAGTTCGACTTCCAATGTAGTTCGTGCTCAGTTTTGTGAATAAAATCCTTATGAAGCGCGTTAAACCCGTTTTCCATGGTCGTAGCATAATTTCAGACTCTGCCGGAGACTCATAAGAAGACGCGGGAGGCTCAGAAAGCGGTGATAGATCGGTGAAAATTAAACTAAACCAATTAACACGAACGGGGACCGCCCCTCCCATCATACTGCGGGTAGAATTCAACCTCTCTTGTGGTGTCGTGGAGATTCAGTATTTAATCGAGCACCTGGAAGAGACACCTTCGTCAAGCGGGACCCGACTGGGACAAATTCAAAATCTTGGCCTGTATCCATCAGGAAAAACCAAAGCTGCCCCATAGACCCGGAGAGACCCACATAGACGTATGGAACTGGCCCACTTTCTATGACAATTTTCGACTTTTTCTTTTCCCGTAGTCACGTCAAATCACACATAAAAATGGCAAAAAAAAACATATATTGCAGCACATAGAATACAGAGTTACGAGGGAACGATAATGAAAGGGGGGTGTACGTTAAATGTGCTTACGGGACTGTCAAGGGTTGCGAAATTGAACTTGATGAAGGAGAACGGCAACGTGGCGGATTGGATTTCGACGTTCGAATTGTTTTGATAACGAGACGCAAGAGAGGCCTCAGTTTCGAGTATCAGGATGTTGAAGTCTTGGAGTACTTGAAAACTTGAAGAAGAATACACCCACGACTTGAGTTGACGGCGGAAAAAGATCCAACTTGATTTTGAAATTTGCGCCCCTCGAAGAGTTTGACAGGATGAATCTTGCGGTTAAGTTTTTCTTCCGGTCGTCGACAGGCATCATTTCACATTCATTTCTTGATTCCGTGCGTCGGTTCGGCGTGTGGGTTTGAACGCACTTTCGGCATGGTTTTGGGTGCTTGATGGCAGGAAATGTTAACGAGATGTTGCTGGGATGGCGAAAAGGAGTGGCGTTGATCATGGTTTTTGCTCGGACAAAGACACATTCGGGATGAGCTTGCGCGGTGGGTGGCGTTGGGAAGAGGGGAACTTTGATTGCGTGGGGATGAGGGTCAGAGAAGTGGGACATATGTGCGCATCGCCTCGCCGTGAGATTAAGATTGACCGCTACGCGGGCCTCGGCGGCTTGATTTAAGTTACTGAGTATCTGTTGACAATGAGTCAGCGGTAAATTATAAAGACTGAATTGGAAAACAAGGAAAGGGAAGACATGAGGGAGTGGGCGAAGTGGACACGTCCGAAGTGGCTAACGGAAAGCCATGGTCACGGGATGAGAGAATGTGGAGGTGGAGGAGGTGGGAAGATGAACATGGAGAATGAGATCGAATAAGTGGGGTGAGCCACTCGACGACTCATACGCACCTCTTCGCCAAGAATCCACCTGCGAGACATGCCCATCGAGCAAGAAACAGAGTCCAGACACCGCCAGGATTCGCAGGAGGAGAGAGGTAGAGGGGACCGTTGATATAGTCCAGCGGTGGAAGCGAAGGATGAGTGGCGTTTGTTTGTCCCCCATCAAACCGAACCATTTGTCGTGCACACGTGAGTTTACGGCACCCTTTCGGCGTGCGCGGCGCGGAGTCCCAACTTGAACAATACGCTTCCAACGCGACTCAGCATGGTTTTTCCCCTCGTCAGGCCGAGGGAATTCTGCTTGCGAACGTCAACGTCATCCGCGGAAAAACATGAATATTAATGTAAATCCGAGATGCACCGAGATTTGGTCCTAGATGTCTGCTCACTTACTAGCCTATTGATTCGCTACGCTCACTCTAATTTCCTCTGCTACTCCTACCACATATCGGCTGCAATTTACTTGAAATGGACCTAATATCGCATCATCCAATTCCTTTCTCCCCTACTAGCTGCGCAATAACTTTGTCAAACTTGAGCCAACGACGCAGCGCCCCCCTCGCCGATCTCAGGTTTCTCTCCACAGTTTTTTTTCTTCACCCCGATTTTTACAGGCACGATTCAAACAGAGTTTAAATTATCAACTCATCGGAAATCCTTTGGATAGAGCTCAGCTCATTACTGCCACAGATATCAGATGTATTTCTCACTGTGTCTGCATCCGCCGAAGGAAGCCATAGATTGCCATAAACAGCACGGGTACATTGAAAGTCACCAATAGCTCTCCATAAACACTCATAGAACCGGGGTTTGCCTCATAGACACCAATAGACAATCAAAGACCTTCATAAAAGGCGATGTTCTATCATAGAATTTCGGCTTTTCCTGATGTCCCTAAGGGTTACTCCGGGAGCAAATTCAGATTCAAATTTGATCGGATTTGGATTCAGATTTCGGCGATAAAGTACGTGGCATCATGCATCAGGGAATTCATCAAAGTGCTGGACATCGTCTGGCGCACACGTCGCTCATAGGTCGCGACGACGAGCCTCCTCTATGAAGACCATATTTCTCATTTGAATGAGCGGGTTTCATGAAATGTTGGTAATGAAGCCTCCCTTATATTCCTGTACAGTTGGCTTGTCATGAAAATGCCCCAGAGTCTCATTGAAGACATGCCAGGGAGGGCGGGCGGTGGCGGGACTTGGGCGGGGCAGTGCCAAGAGGGCAATGAGCTGGCACTCCGGGCACTTGAGTCCGACCGCGTGAGACCTGATGAGAGCTCCATCAAATCTGAATACCATCAAATTTGAATCTAAATCTGCTGCCGGAGTAACCCTAAGAAACTCTATCCAATTCACTCTGGGAATTTTCCCCTCACCAAGCTACTCGCCAAATATTTTACCCAGGAAGATCCGCCGAGGAACGCAAAAACGAGAGATTGACTGCCATGGTTCTCGACTAGCGGAGAATTTGCATTATTCCTACGGCCGCTGGCCAGGGCTTTATGTTCCAAAAAGCAACATATTCATACAATCCCGGCAAACACACCCAGCCCGAGTCGAACGGGAGAGCCTGCCGTGCTGCATGCAGATATGATTGGACGCAGACGCACCTCGCATGCGACTAGGTGCAGTCCCATTTTCACTCGGTGCTTGGTACCTACGAAGAATTTTGCGACGCTGCTCAGGTGGACATGGATTATTTGCTGCGAGGCTGGCGCGTTTGGATTCGTTCAGGAAGTTCCGCCAGTTACTGCTAATCGGTGCGACACCTCTTTCACCTACCAAGGCTGATTATAGGGGGAGCAAGCGGGCAAACCCCTGGAATCTGACTCGGATTCACGAGTAGTGCGATGCATATGGCATTTGATGTAACCCCAACCCCACGCCCGAGAACGCAGAAACGCAAGCTAGCCTGTCGTAGGTCTCCTCGAAGTGCAGAATTTTATTTCTGTGGAAGAAACTTTCAAAAAGGGCCGCCACCGCACAATATACACCTGACCCGACTCGAACGGCGGATCTGCCGAAATCCTTGCCAATGCCAGAACGAATCATTGAACAGAAGTGCACACTGTGGGCTACAAGGTGCGGTAGCTTATTTACCTCATCGTTTGGTACCAGACCCTGTGGATGCGCGCAGTACGTGACGGAGTCGGGCTAGATGTGCGATTGAAATGGGGTGTACTGGTCTGTGTTCAATCATCAATGTTTCTAACTTCGCCTGGTGTCGTTGACTGGCTCAGAGACAGAATATACAGCAGAGAAAGTCGGCCGGTAGCAGTTGAATTTTAAGGAATTGCTGCTAACGAAGCGCACAAATAATCTAGCTGTTCCGTGTTGGCGTTGGTTGGATGAAAAAGGCAAAAAGGCAGTCAGTGGCCCAGACATGGCCCGCGCCCCAGTCAAACGAGCAACTCCACACAAGTGATATGTCGAGGCTACTGCGAGCGTGTGCGGTACATGCGGAGCGATTCGGCCGACGTCCCATTGTGGACTGACTGGGAGCGATGTAGGCCGGTATTGGCTCAGTCGTCGAGGGGGGCCAAGAGATTACCCACGGACGCCCCAAGGCGGAAGCTACGGCTACGAGAATGACGGAGGTCAACGTATAATTAAACGGTAGAGTGACAGAGAAGAGCGAAGGACACCGACGCGAAGGCTCGCACTAACGCGCACGGTCGGCGAGGAAGGCGAGGCAATAGTGTGGAGCAACGAAGAAAAAGAGAGGCAGAAATGTGCTTACCCTGCATGCACTCCCGCTGCTCAGGCAGCTCAGGCTGATACCGCTCCGGCTCTCGCCATCGATCTGGGTCCGCGAAGAACACCCTCAGCTCACTCTCCGCCTAAAAACCATCACCATCTCCCCGTCCTCAACCGCCGCTCCACCCCCCGTCGCCTCTTGATCCTCCTCACCCCACTCCCTCATCACACCCTCAAAATCATCCACATCACACCGAGGTCCAATCCACACCACCGTGCGCACCGTCGTTCCCCGCCCGAGGTACGCCCGCACCAGCCCTGGTTGCCGTGGGTAGACAAACATTAGCCCTTCCGCGCGCTCCGCTTCGCCAGGCACGACGGCCCAGGTGCCCAGGACGACGGCGGTGTTTGCTTCGGGCAGAAAGCGGTTTATTGGGCGAGCCTGGGCAACTTCGACACCGAGGAAAGAGGCCGGGCTCGAGCGGTGCGGGTGGCGCTGCAGGAAAAGCGCTTCGAGAAGCCCCGTCCCGGAGCCGACGCTGAGGGTCAGTTCGGACGGTGGCGGCAGAACGGCGTCGAGGAGGTCGAGAAGCGAGAGCGAGAGCGAGGCGCAGCTGGAAGGGTGGCGCGATGCGGAGGCCGTTAGCGTTGGGAGGCCGTCCATGTCGTTGTTGTAAGTTGTAACTTGGAAGCCAGCTAGCAAAGCGGGCCAAAGAGTCACACACTGTCAGATGACTGTCACGTACGTTTACTTTGATGGGCCAGTGGCTGTTCCCGACATATGCCGAATATGTAGGTACAACAAGGACCCTGGATTATACCCTTGGAGGCCAGGTCCCGGCCAGAGTGGATTTGTCGGGACAAGATAAAAGTTCCCACGCTTTCTGAGTATGCAGAAATCGTTCTTTTCAGCGAGCGAGCATTTTCAGATTTTTTAAAAGTCGCAAATGTGCCCAGAATTTGTCGGGATGGGGTACCTGGCATCCAAAGGTATAATCCAGTGTCCTGTACAACAGTGCGGCGGGGCGCGAAGCGCGCGGCCACCACGAAAGAGTGGTGTCGATCTTGAAGAAGCTGTTGCGCGGCAAGTGTCGGCCCCGCGCTCGGCTTCCTCGGCATTGTGCCGCCTGACCCTTTTTGGCCGCACGATCGGTAGTGCCGCAGCAAAGTGTGAAAGTGTGATGCTGTGAGCGGAACTTAAACGGCTTCGAACAGCATAAGTAATTTTATGAAGAAGGCAAGTCACGAAAGAACCAAACCCGCCGTCTGGTGTCCCGCCTCGACGACACCACTTCTAGGTCGCCTGTAGGCGTGTTTATTGGGATTCATTGGCCCGAAGCGGAACACTAATAATGTGTGTCTGTTTATTTACTTATTTTCGCCCACCCATACTATGTAGTATTGAGGAATACTCTTTGTTAATCGACCTAAATTCATTGACAGACTAAGTGATGTTTGCCTCTACGGTCGTAAATTAGTAAGGACAATAGTTGCGAGACAACGAAAGTTGAGGAGGTCGACATTTTTTTGCAAGCAGCTTTCATGTGTCTATAGGACCTCACTACATTTTTCTAACTACATTTGATCAGTACTACAAGGCCAGATCCATAACCTAGAGCTAAATTTGATCCATGCCAAGCAGAAACTATGTGGTCTCTGTATGTGCTCGGAAGTTCGGAGCAAACCGCGCCCGTCTCGTCAATGATGCGGGCTCCATCTTCCGACAGGCTATATCCAGATGTGATATCTCGGACCCGAGGGCTCACCCATATGGGCAGTTTGATACCGCCGTCGTAAATTCGGCTCCCGTCGGGGAGGCTTGAGCCCGGAAGAGTTGTGTAGCTTCCTTCTTCAACATTCCACGCCCGCACAACCGCGTCATCTGAGGCTGTCACAATCATCGACCCAGCGAAAGCAACCTTCCAGATGGGAAAAGATATTGATCCCTCCAATCTGAGTTCATGGCTGAGGATTCCGGCCTCCAGCGACCAGATTCGCGCCACTCCATCCTCAGCAGCAGTAGCAACATATCGCCCGTCCGGTGAAAATGCAACGGACCAGAAATGTGATGAACCCGAAATATTCTCTAGCATAACGGGCTGCCAGTCGCCTGTGGTCCAAACTGTGATTGACATGCTGTCCGAGACTGCCGCAATGTGGGTACTATCCGGCGAGAATCTGACCGAATTAATTGCGTTCCCCAGAGTCACCAACTTCCGAAGAACAGATTTCTCTGGAAGGCTCCAGACAATGATGGTGTTCTCGTCGCCGGCAGATATAATGAGGGTATCATCGTGGGTAACATCAACAGAATTCACACCGCCGCTGTGTCCCCACAAGATTTCGTGGCTTCGTTCGGCCAGGTTCCAAATCCTGACCGATTTATCACTAGAGCCCGAAATGACACACAGGCCCGAGCTTGTGAAGGTGGCGTCACGAACCCAATCTCCGTGACCTCGAAGCTCTTGCTTCAGAGAGCCATTACTTGCGCTCCAAATCTTCAGTCGGCGATCGTATGAGCCTGAGAGGAGATATTGCCCGTCCTGGGAAAACGCAAGAGTGTTGATCCCGTCCCCGTGCCCAATGAATGAGTGGCGGGTGTGACCGCTAGGGATATCATATATGTGGATCTGACCATCTTCAGAGCCTGAAGCTGCACAAAGCCCATCTGCTGATGCTGCAACAGACCATTGTGGCGCCGAATTTCCCTGCAACGTGACCACTTGATCATCTGTTACAAGGTCCCACCCACAAATGTTGTGGTTGTGAGTCTCAGTTACAACAATCGAGCCGTCCGAGGAGAACATGGCAGCGCGGACCGGAGATTTCTGTACATAGATGTTTGTGCACTGGCCTGTGCTCGTGTCCCAAATGCGGGTTGTGCCATCATTCGCAGCAGAGGCCAGAAGACGCCCATCATTAGAAAAGGAGATGGACTTGACGGTGTCCGCATGTCTTTCTGGGTGGTTCTCCACAAAGGGAAGCCTCAAATCCCAGGAGCGCAATGTTCTATCATTCGAAGTAGAAATGATATGGTGACCAGTGTGAGGGAGGAATGAAAGTGCATTGGTGTGATCCGCGTGACCGCTGAGCATCTTCTTTCTTTTATCCCCGTGTGTCAGGTCCAGAATGTGGATGTCATTTTTGGAGCCCACCGCAAGGACTGCATCATTGAAAGAAACCGCAAAGCAGTCTATGGGAGACGAGACTTGCAAAACCGTTTCTATCAGGTCGCCGGAATTGATGTCCCATAATCGGACTGACCCATCATCGGAGGATGAAATGAACTGGGTGTCCTTCAGAATTAACAGGGATGTAACCGGTCGCAAGTGGCCTCGAAAAACTCTGGATCCTCCTGCCATTACATTCCAAACCCGAATTGTGGAGTCGTGGGATGCTGAAACAAGAAGGCCACCATTTGACGTCAGGCGGATGACATTCACGGCCCCATCATGACCATGAAATATTCTCTGGGTCAATGTGGTGGCTCGGTCCCACCACCGGATACTGCTATCTGCATATCCCGCGACAATGGCTGCTGAGTCTACCGAAAAGACTGCACATAACACAGCATCTGTATTGGCAGACAACTCCTGGCAAATTTGGAGGCTGGCATCCCACACTTTAGTGGTTGCATCATCTGCCGTGGAAACTAGAAGCAACCCATCGGAAGAAAATTCCAGAGATCGAACACAGTCATGATGGCCTTGGATGGATTGCAACACCTGCAATGTTCGGGGGTCCAGAAGTTGGATGAGGCCATTGTAGGAACCGGCCGCTATCATTTCACCATTGGGAGAGCACGTCAGAGCCATAAGAGCACTACTCATAAACACAGATGCTTCACATAAGCCCCAGTGCTGAGGTAGGCCTAAGAGAACGATTGGCGGAGGCGGACTGTGATTGTGTCGAACTAGGGAATCTGTTGGGCTCCACCGCACGGCATCCATAAGAGCAGCAGGGAAGGATGCAGATAATTTGGTGAAGTTGGCCATGGTAAAGCGCCGTGCATCAACGAGGACTGCCAGTAGTGGTTCCATGTGATGTGCCTTGACATACAGATGAGGAAGATGAGGTAAGATAGACACAATAATCCTACCTGAGCCCATTTCTCCGCCTCTTGAAGGATTCTGTCTGCATGCGGGAGCTCTTCTAGTTTGCTCATGCAGGCAAGCCAAGAGAGAAGATGGTCTCGCCCAAATGTATTCAGGATACTGAGGGTTGAATCTCCCGGGTTGGTAATCAAGGACAAGTGAGAGGACCAGTGACGACATGCATAGGTAACTGCAGGGGAGATCTGTGCAGAGGTATTTTTTTCCAAAACAGAAAAGAGATTCAAGCAATGAATGAAAATTCCTTCGTTGCATGTACCTGGATTGATGTAGTAGTCCTGAGAGCGGGAGGAATCCGAGAAGAACTGCCGGAAAGCATGGTGGCCAATCCCCACTAGCGGATCATTCCCAGATCCAATGCGTAGAATGGAGTGGAAGGAGGAGAGGTATGAGTGCACTCCCTCAGGAACATCCAGGAGTTCATCAAGTGTACCGATGGAAAGGGAGTCAAAGAGATTCACAATCCCCGCCAAGATCTTAAAGGCATCAGTCCGGTTGAAATCAAGATAGAAGAAAAAAATACTTTTCTGGCAATTGCACGTTCATCATCTGCCAGTAGAGCAAAAGCACTGTGAAGAATATCCCGGTATACGTGATCCAGTCGCTCTTGAACCCGGGTAGATGCAAGACCGACTATAACAACTTCTCTCAGCCTCTTGGCAATGTTTCCTCCACGGCCACCAATATAGTCACATGCAGCCGAGGCCACGAGGAACATACCATGCGCAAGATCTGCCAATCGGGAGACGTCGCTTTCGACAGGCCAAGGATGAGGCTCGTCAAAATCGCTCCGTCCCTCAGCAATATCAACGAGCTGCTGTCTGACGAAGATGGAAATATCCTTGGAGACAAGTGGTGTCCCGGACGTATGGAGGTCAAGAGTGGGCATTCGGAGAGACCTGATTAGCTGTCGGATCCTCTGTTCCGGTCTGCAAGTTAGAAGGAGCTTGATTCCTAGTCTGCTGTCAGAAAGAAGGCGAACAAGGGTAGCAACTTGTTTGTCATCTCCGCATTCATCTAGTCCATCAATGACAATGACCATTGGTTGCGTCACCTGCTGAAGTCTGGCTGCAACAGGCAACAATAGCTTGGAAAATTGTTCCGATGCTGATTTCAGTCCGATATCAGGATCCTCGAAAAGGCTGTGTTGAATGGTTGCGACAATGAGAGGGTTGACTGTGCCAAGGCTGTAGCAGATGGAAGGTACAATATTAGATACCCTCGTAGTTCTCTCTGCAGCACGGGAGCAGAAGAACGAGGCACCCAGGAGCTTCTGATGTTCAAGTGCTTGACAAAACGAGAAGGCAATGGAGGTTTTGCCATAGCCGGCTCTGCCTAGTAGCATGAGGACTCCTCCACCGTCCCTCCGAGCCCACTGGTTCAGTTGTTCGAGAATATCCTCACGTGTTCCATCAGCGCATGGACCTCGTTGGCAGACAGTGATGGAGTTATAGAAAGCCTCTGGACAGCGCAACCGGGCCATTGTCCCCGCCTATATGGTGTCGTTCAGTCTTTGCAGTGGAGCAGCCGGGGTATGGACACTTACTGAGATAAAACGGTCTGTGCTTTGCCGCAAAATCAGAAGAGTCTGAAGCTACACAGGCATTATATTACTTCGTGTGCAGTGAAATCAGGGCTCACGTTGAGGTCGCGAATAATATCATTCAGAGTATTCGAAGCGCCGTCAAGAGCGCCCGCAACGCGATCACTTAGCATGACTCTGGCTATTTTTGGTCGCTTCGATTGTGCCTCCAGATCTGCCTTAGTTTTCTCGATGAATCTAAGTCGATTAACAGAAAGTATCAGATTAGCTTCCAAGACTCACCCAGCAAGATCCCGAAGAGAGTTGTTGATGACCGTGTCGTGTTTGTCCCGATACATAGCGGCAATCTGTGCAATCGTCTCGATGCGTTGTCCAAGCTGCTGCATTGTTTCACTGTTCTCCGAATGTTTCTGGCATAAGTATCAGCAGTGGAATTGCGTGTAGTGGATCCACATACGGCGAGAATCAAAAGAATTGCATGGAGTCCTCCTGCTGCCGACTTCAAAGGCCCGAACCAGTCCGAGCATTCTTTCAGAAACTCAACGCTAGCGAGGAGGAAATGAAATCCATCGTTGCTTGGCATTTTTTATGGGCGAGACAAAAGGCAAAGAGAGACGAGTGGGTCCCTGTGGGTCCCCGCTTATAAGTACCGCCTGACAGCCGTTGACAGCCAGTGGCACGGATCAGTGATTGAGAAGTAGATCTCTGTCAATGATCTTTGTTGGATCTTTGTACAGCCCATCGAATCTCAACGAGAGATTGCAGCGACCCCTCCGATTTGAGTTCCTGATGTCCTGAGGACAACTTATTAGCAGTGGATGTGTCCGTGAAGGAAACTCTACCGACATTGCGAAATACACCGTGGGAATGTTTCCTGTATATGTCACTGTTGCTGCGAGAGTCTTGCCGTTTGAGGATCGAAGGACGGAAGCAGACGGAAACATACGCAAAGGTTGATCGGGGACGTTACTCTTCTACTACTAGTAACTAAGGAGAATTCATTAATAATTATCTTCTACTGTAGTACCAGCCGTCTAAGCCCGTCTTCATATGTCGATCCGAGTCTCAGTCTCATTGCAAAGAAAACATTAAATCTCATCGAATGGCAATGAATATTGACGACGTACATACTCTCGGGTTAACCGGGCCGGATTGCCTTGTTCCGTGACAGGTCCTCGTGTGAGACGACTTATCCTTTACTTTACTCCATCCACCATGCAAGAGAAAGAGCTTTTGAATGTAGCTTGTAGGTACTTATCCACACTGCAGGGTTCGAACTGTTGATGTGTTTCCCAGTTTTGGGTAACGAACAAGATGTCATCTGGTTGACTCGGGAGATCCTCAATTACTGTGGAGCGATTCCCTTGAGCGCATTCGACGGTGTTGACTCGGATGGCCCCGATATAACGAAAAGTAAGAAGTAGACCATACGCCCCCACCAGCACTGACCATTTCTCAGTCCACCAGTTCGAAACCGAGCGAAAGAAATATGCCATCACAGAACACACATCGGACGCAGTGGTGATCTTGATTCACCCATCCAGCATGCCCACGCAAGAGCCTCCACTTCAATGCATCCACGTGAAGCTCACATCTGCAGACGACGCAAGTGAGTCACGCGAGGGGCAGACGATTGTGGTGAACCGGAAGGACACAAATCTGGGTCTCCGGTCCATATACCTTCACCTTGACTCTGTTCCACTTTGAGCTTTGAATTCACACACCGCGCTCGAATTTTGCTTGGTTTAACAAGGGTCTGAAGCCTTGAACAGGGTTCAAGCAGTTCCTAATCGCACCTGAATCGCACGTAGAGGGGTTGGTCCTAGGATCCTGCAGAAGACAAAGGCCGGATGATTACGTCTCAATACTTTCAACCCCTGGCAGTCTCAATTCGAACGATATCGTGGTCGGCCGCAGCGTGCCGCGGCGAAGTCACCGAAATGTGCATGGAAATCGTTCGTTTTGATCGCCGTCCCTTCTTGTGTCACTGTACTACTTTCTTGTACATGTGTTACTGTACCATTTCGACCAAGTATTCAGCCCTCTTCCGTGTCACCTTACGTGTTCAATTTTTCAAGTGTTCATTTCTCGGTATGGGCCATCTAGTGTGCAATAATTAGGTTTTTTAAAAACACACCTCGCGAACTGAACCAGGAAATGCACGTACCTTGATGATGTTTCATTAAAATCATGCACGACGCAACTCCCCCTTCCCTCAAATTACACGCAACTTCAGGAAAGAAAAACGACGTATCTCGGACTTGGCTTTCTAAGACAACGTGCCTTCACGTCACTAGCCCAAAGCGGTGTTTCCGTCAGTGAACAACGCAACTGTTCTCATCCAACTGTTACCAATTTTCGAATGGTACTATCACTGCTTGCCTTCGTCCCTTGCTGCCCCTTCCTTAGGAACACTGAAATGGTGTTCTTACTGAGCACCTGTGGCAAATGCAACGTCCGGGGTGCCTCCACTTCTATCTTGAGACTGTTGACACTTAGCTTGCATGCCATCGTGAGATTCATTCACTCTTTTACTCTGTTTCATTATTTTTCATAGCCCTGCACCGTTTAAACTTTACAGGTCATCACAAACCAATTTGAACTGAACGATGGTTGGTTGATATCCTTGAGCATCAAGCCGGGCGATACCGAGGACTAGGGGAAGAAGGCTGGGCACACTAACACTCTGGCTGTTTTCGGTGGCCTTCCCCTGGGCCAGGGGAAGGCCCTGGTAAAGCTCGGACAATATCCTAATGGCGAGGACATGTCCACGATGTCGTTGTGTCATCTCAATGCTGTGTGTCTTTTTCAAACCCCAGTAAGGTGTGTTGTTTTCTTTCCTCAGTGTCGCTTTCCCCCCCCCCTTCCTAGGTCAAGGTGAGAGTTTTTTTGGCCAGTTGCTCAAACTTGCGCGTGTAAATTTGTGTGGTGCGTCTTTTTTATTATTGCACAGTATATGTGCCATATCTCGGCAATGCGAAAATCTGGAAAGACTCGCAAGTACTAGGTATAGATTCCTCCACGAGTCTGTCTAGCTTCCTCTCCCCAATCCTAAACTACACCTATACAAACGCGAATGGATAAAATATCTCGAAATATAATAAACACACCATCAAATCCATCGCATAATAGTAGAAGAGACAGGGAACGAGTGGGTCGGATAAAGGAACTATTATATAGATATGGGGTGAATGAAGATTCGTAGCCAGGGAGTAAAGGAACAGGAGAGAGGGAAAAGGTGTGTAGAGAGACTAACTAAATACAAGACAATCAATGCAATCCATGTATTCCAAATTTCAGGGCGGGTATGCCTACAGCACACTACGGCGGATTCTGTATGGTAGGTAGGTTTTGTGTGTACGCCCGAGGGGTAGGTGCAGTGTGTATGCGCGATGGGTGTACTGTGTGGTGAGGTTACATGGATGGATGGAGGTGATAGGGTGTCGAGTAATGATGATTGGCGGTGAGCATATAACGCAAGTCGTCGACGTCGGTGGATAAAAATTGGATAGATACAGATTAAGGAGAGAAGGTGGACGTATGAAAGGAACACGCAGACGGCTTATAGCGAACCAGCCTCGAGCAGGGACAGTTGCAGAAGGATGTCCTCGATGGCGCTGAGGACGGCTAGAGGAGGGAAAAGGTCAGCAATGATTCGCGCAGGGGAAGAAAGGCTCGAGACGGGACGGTAACACGACTATCACGGTATCCACCGCATCGACCGCGAGGGCACATTAATAAATACCCGCACGGCGCGGGCAGCAGCACAACACGGTCCACATCACCGACGTACACCACCGGCATCATGAGTGCAGCACTGACACCGCATCTACGCGCCGCCGATATGTTACTCGTGGGAGGACCCCGACCGCACTCTGGAACGCACACACCACTGGCGCAACCCCACGAGGCAAAAAAAAACGACTGGGACGTGCGTATCCATCGCACACACATAATGCGCATATATCTGCTTGGTCGCCGCGCTCTGGTTCAGCAACACGAACCGGTGGAGCAGATATCCGCACGCCACATCACAGTTGGCGCCGCCTTGGTAGTCGGGGAAGTAGTCGCCCTGGGGAGAGAAAAGAAGAGGGTGAGTAAGGAGGATGAGGATGCTCGAAAAAAAGACGCATCCAAAAGAGGACGAGGCTTTACACCGCGCCATCCCGCCTGACAATCATTAAAAATCCCGACGCGACTCACCAACGGACTCCTCGGTAACTTCTCCGCAAAGAACTCAACGTTGTTCAAAAACAAAGGCAAGCAAGGGAGGAAAAGAAACGTCCCAGAGGGATATCGAAGCGGCAGTCGGTGGTCCCATAGACATCCTCGTCTCGAGCTCGTGCGTCGCAGTCTGACCGACATGCCCAGTGCCGTATAACGCACTCGACCTCCCCATCCACCGCGCCTTGGGTACGTACCGCGACGACTCCACCGCGCGTGCCTCAGTTAAGCGCGGACACGTAGAAGCCCTCGCGGCACCTCCTCCACGGGTACGCCGACGCCGAAGCACAGACGAGGACCGACAAGTACATCGGGCGCGGGCTGGAGGCACTACATCCGGCCCGCCCGCAGCACCATATGCACATCCACGTCCACCAGAGTACGTATATCGCCGCCGCCGACTTCACCAAGCACCACGAACTCGCACTCGACATGGTGACGCCGCACCCCACCTGCGCATCCGTCGAGCACATCGCTGGTCCGAGCGCGGACACACCCTGGAAAGGCACGTCGCGGCAGGCATCCCAGCGCCGCACCACATCCACCGAGTACCACCCACAGCGCCGCCAACGCCACACACCGACAGCAGCGCCTCGCCGCGCGGACTACAGACTCCCCGCTCGCACCCTAAAAAGGAAAGAAAAATAAATCTCTGGCCCGCGCGGACCGCCACGTAGGATCGACATCGGGTGCCTCGAGACGCCGACATCGCAAGCCAAGTCGGGACACGACATCCACAACGTCGAGCGCGGACGCGGGTAAAATTCGAGCGCAGAAGAGAGAGGGGAGGAAGGGCGACGTCCCTTCAGTCATTGTGACGTCGGTGGTTCATGCGATAATCGTGGTGACCCCCCATGACTGCGCCATCATGGCGCTCATGGAGTCGTGTCCTGGCGCGGTGGATATAAGCATGGACTTGGGGCCTCGGTCGTCAAGGGATTTGAGCCTTCGTTCCCCGTAGGCGGTCGGAGTGCGTCGAGAGCGGTTGTGACCAGTGTTCTCGCGCACGAACTGCTACAATTGGGAGCCTGATGCGCGGGGACACCGGAAGCTATGAGGCACCGGAGCTCGGGGCTGCTCCGGAAATTCATAGCGAGGCGAAATCCGAACAAAATTGGGCTCAGTGAGAAAACGTACGAGTTTTAGGACAAAGAGGTAATGGGCGCTGTATGTACATGTCACTTGCGGTCGTTTAGGTCGAGGGTACACCCCCCGCGATTATTGAGGTAGCTGCAAGTAGTCCTGGATAGATGGAATAAGCAGCAGTTGGCTCGGGCTCCGGTAGAAGTCGGGGTTGGTGGCGTATCGATACTGCCCGCCGCCGCCGACAGCGCCGACGATGAGCTATAAAGCGCAGCGCCTCCACCGCCGAGAACGACGACCACAAGGAAGGGCAGTGACACCCGAAGCTACAAAGACTCAGGAGACGGCGTTGGTGAGTTATTTGAGTGGGAGGTCGGATTCACCTGTGAGAAATGATTGAGTTTCAAGAACAATCAGAGAAATGCGCGGAAGTAGACGCACCGCCCATCCTCAATCCACTTGAAATCCGGTAGGAGGGATGTTTCGAATGTGGAGAGTTAGTCCCACCGCAAATGATTGGGACCGAGAGCCGTCAGCCGTGCCTGTGCGCGAGGTGAAAGCTCCGGCGTGAAACCGGCCGGTTGACTGGTCAACGCGCAGAGGTAGGTGGACCGTGGCAGTTGGCCAACTTGGCAGAGAGGGATTGGCCGCCCGGCGGCGAGAGTCAGGACATCGTGACTCGGGCAGGGGGTGCTGAGGCAGCGCCAGCTGGGTGGGTGCCTTCGAGCATGGAGGTGGGGCGTGTGAGGCGTCGGCGTCGTGGTGGTTTGAGAAGAGGAAAAAGGTGTCATTTGCTTCGGTGATCGCAGCGTTGATGGATCGGCTTTAGTCGGCGGTTTCATGCCGAGTGCACCCGCGGCCGGGACGCCTGGCTGGAAAAAACGTGATCGAGAGGGTAGGGAGAGAGGAAAAGTGTAACAGTGGGTTACTTCCCGTATTATTATTAAACCAGGGTCGAGTTTTCGAGCGGTGCCAATGATGTCGGCTAGGCTCAGAGGATTCGAATTCGCTCTACTCAAGCTCTACTGTACATACTATTATTTATAGAGTCCCTGCTACGCACGTTGACTGAGATACTGTGTATCTAGTTTCTACAGGAGTCTTTGCTGCGACCGTTCTACGCTTTAGCAGGCACACCGCCAAAAATGATAGGATTCAGCCGCGCGAAAACGTTGCCGAAGGCTGAATTCGGCAGCAAAATCAACCTGACTGAATCTGTTGTTTTCGGGCCGACCGAAACCACTTCTTTGCCGCTTTCGGCGAGTCTTAGTGCTATTGTTTCGGCCACCAGCCGAAACTGGTTCCGAAACTAATTGTCTCGCGGCATCTGATAGTGTAGCCACAAAACTATTGAAACCGTAAGATAAATCTTAGAAAAAAAATATTAGACAAAATCGGTGCATGATCTCTGTAACGCTTCGCAGGGCTCAATCTGAATGGGTTTTTTTTTTTGACGGGGTGCAATCTACTGGTTCCGGCTTCTAGCTAAGTTCAAAACGATAGACACAAATTGTGTTCGAGCTCCAGTTCGGCTGGCTTCTGCTCCACACTTAATTTTGGTTCGTCCCGGTTTAAAGCTCAGCTCACGCGGCAGTTCCTCTTCCACCAGCGCCAAGTATCTTGGGGTTTGGTTAGTAGGAGGGCATTTCCTCGCTCTGCTCAAGCTCTGCTGCAGTTTCAAGGGCCAAAAGGGAGATTTGAGGTGCTTACTCAAACCAAAGGTGAGCATCGATTTCGAGCTATGATGCGTTAAACTCTGCTCGGCCCCTTAAAGGGGCACCGGTTTTTCGCCGTGGCGTGGCGTGGCGTGGCGTGGCGTGCCGCAGTGGCAGTGCTGGCGTGTCCCGACGTGCAAGTGTAGGATTTTTAGTGAGATTTCGGGTTTCTTGCATAAGATGACAACTAGCAATGTCCTCTACTCCCTGTAGCAAGCTACATTACCATTACTGCCTTTGTAATCGATTTATCTGTAATCTAGTTTTGCATCGGGGGACACTGAGCAAAGGTCCCAGTAAATGGAACCCGGCCAATGTGGTTGGATTAGACTTAAGAGCACCTGGGTGGACTGTCGAGAGAGTTTATGGTGCCCAGAAGTGATGTCGTGAACTGGAAACCATTATTTTATCTGCATCATTTGAATTCCCACGGTTGAGTGATCATATTATCGAATGTCCGTGTCGTGTTCATGTGTGAACGCGTCCGTAAATATGTGTTTCTGCACTGGTTTTCTTGTGTTTTATACTCTGGGTCGGATTGCTGGTTGCTTCCCGAGTCGATTGCCCTCGAGATTGCCTAAAACGGTGCTTCCATGCTCACAGAAAAGTTGAGGTTAAAAAAAAAACTTGTATTTTGAGTCGGGAGGTAGGCACATCCAACATGCAGGTAATTTCAGATATAGGTAGCCAATATATCGGTGGACAATTCCACCCTTCCCAATACAACACACAAATACACCCAAAAAAGACAAAACATGAGAATTGTTAGGCCTGGCGGCGTACGAAAGAAAAGACACACTTGAGGCATGCCTGACAAAGAATAACGGATGTGGGTGACTAGACAAGTAGTAAGACACCTGCACGGTTGTGCACGCCAGTGCACGTCACGCACGGCACAGGTACACGGTGGCGTGAACCACAGTGGCGTGAGCCGTGCACTGCCGTGCACCGCCGTGTACCGACGTGCCAGTGACTGGCTATATTTTTTAAAACCCAGCTTCAAAGTGTCAATGGGCTTTCTTTCTTGATTCTACTGCAGCTTGGTACACACGGGCACAACTGGCATATGTTGCCGCATGATTCTGGCGATGTTGAAAAAATCCAAACTAAAATCTGAAAGCACAACACAGGTCAAGTGAGCTAATGTGATTACCCAAGAATCACTTGCAGATGGACAGTTACCCCTCCCGACACCTGTCTAATACGGTGGTGCCTCGAAGAGTGATATTTATTGTTAGTGAATGTGAAACAATAACATCACTAGTCAAATTTAGGTTGTACAGTTCACAGTTGAAACCAGCAAAGCTAATACTTCTTGGGAGAGGTCTCTGGGGCTCAGTTTTGCGTGCTCAGAGCAAATTGCAACATATATCAGCCTCCCGTCGGGACACGCCAACACTGCCACTGCGGCACGCCACGCCACGGCGTGCCACGGCTTTTTCCCGGGGCCCCCCTTAAAGTTGTAAACAATTTATGGCTGTCAGCTGGGCCTAAATTTCTTTTTTTTTTGCGGTGTGAGCCTTTACTTAAGTTGAGTTTTTGCTCTCTTTTCTCACGCTCATTACTCAACCACGGAACAATCTTACGAACAACGTCTAATTGTGGAAATGCGGACTTCCGCATCGCATCTGTTCCTGTAAATATAAGGATGTGCGCCGTGGAGAAATGATCCCAGGCACTATGCTCCTGATTGCACTCGTGGTACTATTTCATTTCTACATCGCGTTCGGCGCATCCTGTAACTGTTCCCCGGTCTTGGTCCCAGTGCACGTGGATGTCTTCGTCCCCAAGGATCCGACCGACATCTTTGCCGGCCTAAAAAGCAATTTAAGCAGTTTACGCCGTGTAGAAGCCATCTACAGCATATATGGACTCTTCTGTCAGCCGGAAAGCATGCCCGCCAGTGGCGGTGGCAAGGACCCAGGTCCGTTGAACTCGCGCCCTCAAGCCTGACCACTGATAATTTTGATCTTTGTTTGTTACTACTCAAGGTGTTTTGCAGCTTCTTGTGCACGGAATCACATATACCAACCAGTACTGGTCTCCGTCGGTGGAGGAATTCCAAAACTACTCTTACACGGCCTTTTCCTGTGACCGGGGCCTCTCCTCGCTAGCCATCGACTGGGTCGGCGTCGGACTGAGCACGCGCCCCGCCAATTCGTCGGACATGCAGCATCCCACTGTAGCAGCCGCTCTCTCGCAGCTCGCGCACCACCTTCAAACTGTATCTCTCCTGCCGGGTGTGCCGCCCTTCAAAACAATCATCGGTATCGGCCACAGCGCGGGCTCCGGCCTGCTCACCTTCGCCGCTATCATCGACGGCGCGCGCTCCCCCTTCGCCGCCCTCATTCTCACATCTGCGCTCAGTGACGCCGGAGCGGCACCCACAGCTCCCTCGTCCCTCGTCCCCAGCGCCCGCGACGACACCCCACTCCGCTGGGGCGCGCTGGACCCGGGATACATCACCGCCCCCAACCGCAGTATCTTCTACCCCGTGGACTCCACTGCGTTCTCGCCGCGCATGCAGCTCTTTGACGCGTTCACGCGCGACGTCGGATCCGTAGCTATCCTTGCGCAGACGGGTGTGGTGTCGCTTGCCGCTCAAAACTACGGGGGACGCGTTGCCAAGGTTCTCGGGGCGGCGGACCAGTTTATTTGCGCGGACGGGCGGTGTGAGGACGTCGCAGCGTTGAGTGCGGCTGAAGGCGTGCTGTGGCCTGAAGCAGAGAGCTTTGAGCTTGTGGTATTGCAGAACAGTGGGCATGATTTGAATCTCGACTTTTTTGCGCCGGCGGCTTTCCGTACTTTCGTCGGCCTTGTCAAGAAATTTTCACGTTGATCATGAATATTCATACATTCTATCGCGGGCAAATAACCCGCTCCCCTCAATTCAACACACAGTTAAAATCATGCCAAGGTAATCAGAGTGTCATCGTTCTATCTATAGGTTAAATTTCAAACCCCCATGGCCTCCCAGAATCAATATTTCACAGCGGATTGCTTGTCCGGTTTGACCTGTGAACTACCAAGTCGTGTATCTCTTGGATCAATTTGCACTATGCATTTGGCTGCTTTTCTTTTCTTTTCGACGCTTTGCTTGAATATTACGCTGTTACAGGAGCCGATGGGAAGCGCAGGTTTCGACGCCATGAATTCAGATTCACGGGTCTCTCCTTAAAACTGTGTGTGTTCTTTCGAATCAATTACAAGTGTGCCATGTTCTCACGTCGCGACGTTCTGGCCCGATCTCCTTGACAGTTCTACTTTGTTGACTTCCTCGACCTGCGACGTTAGGTAGGACCAAGGTAGGACTCCGGTTTATCACGCAAAAAGCCTGTTCCCCGGTGGGGCCAAGTTGCACAAAATCGCCAATCTTGAGAGCGGATTTGTCGGGATTGACACAGGCCTAGGGCGAAAAAGTCAATCAAAAGTACCAAATTTCGTTCCCACTATGCCAATTTTCGGTCCCACAAGTCCAAATCTCAATTTTTTCCGCGCCGCTGCGATTTTGTCGGGACTTTGACACAGGCCTGCGCGCATTTGAGTGGAAAATGTCGGGATTTGACACAGGCCACACGCGATTTTTTTCCAAATTTGTCGGGATTGGGATCGGGCCTTCTGGGCGATAAACCGGGGTCCTCGTTAGGTTCAGAACAATCGCGAATATTTGGCGAGCCGCCCTCCGCGGAAATTACATGACCCAAGTCTAGCTTTCATCATTTCTGGCAGATTAAATTGGCCCGGAAAGCTGTGGAATGAATTGGATTACCTTGTGACATCCCGCAAGAAGTTTAGAACTGAAAGAAGCCAAGAGCCGGGATGATCCTATCGTTGGTCAATGGTCATAAGCTGGCGATTCCTATCTCCTGCCCATTCTTTCCCTCTCAACGCCTGGTGGAAGGACTCCGCAATCCAGTATCACCTAAGTAACCATGCAGCGATCCTTTATCGTTCTTCTCTGTTTGGGCTTTGTCCGTGCCACCCTGCAGAATTACACGGTCGACGACACATCCCCAGATATTCAATACGGCGGCGAGAAATTCCAATGTGACGCCAATTCATGCCCCCCGGGAGTTATAGACGGGCAATTCAATAATTCAGCAACGTTGACCACCGGGTCCATCACTTTTTCGTTCACCGGTCAGAGCCCTACGCGCTGATCCAACATTCTGTGCTCATTAATTCAGGTACCGCAATCTATGCGTCCCTCGACCTCGTTGGAACATGCTCTATCACCGTGGACGGTGACGAGATCCCGAGTCTGACTGTGACTGTTGCCCAAGCCATAGCTGGCGTGCGGGGGAATATCTCTCGATCGGACCTGGCCAACGGGCTCCATACACTGGTCATCGATCCAACGACGAACTCGACAGTGATTGGATTTGACCATCTCGTGTACACGTACGTATATCGAACTCCGTCATCGAGCACTATGTTGATTTTGGATCCTCTGAACTTGAAGCGCTAGTCTGCCCAACAAAAAAAGCCATGTTGGTGCGATTGTAGGGGGAGTCGTTGGAGGCGTTGTTCTGACTATCGGGGCATTGTTCCTGGCGTTATTCGCTCGGCGGCGCAAGCTCATCATACGGCGCAACCAGCGCAAAAATGCTGTTTTGCGCGGAATTTCTTCTACTCGACACGACTATAAAGCGGGTGAGGAGGATGCAACCGAGCTTCCTACGTAGCATCAGTGATGTTGCCCGAACTGCTCTTGTATTAATTTACCCTGTTTTGTGAGATGTGCTGTTACTGCAACTACACGCAAGCAAAGCTTGAAGATTGATGGGAATGGGGGAACTCAGAGATGTCCACCACCACAAGCATAGCTTGATGAGTGATGAAGTGGAGAGTTCAATCCAATCCAACACAGATAATTACCATGATATGTGAAAGCGGCCGATATGCCACGGCGAGTGTCCCCTTCTCACCAACTTCCGACAAAGCACGGTTATTCCACACGTTTCCTGAGGTCCCAGCTCACTGGCCCCACTACTCGTTCAATGTGAGCACCAAAGTGTCCCTCAACTGGTCATATTTTGATCGGTGCGCCCCCGACAATATGATCCTCTGTTGACTTTCCGAAAGAATGTCCTATCACCCTCTCAGTCTCGTCTATCCAGCTTTTTCGTGAGACGTCTATTAATTTCGTTCGGAGGTAGATAGACTATCACAGCGACGAGGCAGTAGAATGGCTGTAACGTACATTAGGACGCATTGTACGTCGGTACAGCACCTGCTTGTGCCTTATTGGAACCTCTGCAGTTATACATCTTCCTTCCTTCCTTCCTTCCATCTTGGAGCGACGTCCCGAATTTCACGCTGTGGCTGAAGTTGAAGTGATCGAAGAATCACGAGCAACGAAGTAAAACTATGATATTACGCATCCGTGCTGTCTTCGTCACCAACTCTGTCACTCTGACCTTCCCTTTCCTCCCGGCCAAGTACAGTGGTGGCGGAGATAATGTAACATGCCGTTCTGAGCCCGGAAGAGGTGAACTCAACTCAGATAATTAAAAAGCCACATAATCTTATGAAGAGAGAGGTGTGAAAGTACTCGTAAAGTTGATCCTACTTTACTTGACCGAGTATGCATATCATTTGAACCCGCAACGCTCCCGGCAAGTTGGTCAAAAAATGCTCAGAATGGCAAAGAACCTTCGAAGTGAGTGAGTGAATTTTGAAAACCAAGTACACTCCAACTCGTGTCCCGCGGCCTCGCGCCTGCCTATCTGTCCGTGTTGAAGCCAAGATAGACAGTCTACCCAAACGCGCCAGATGAACGCTGCGCGCGCGCAGAGGTGTGTGGGCGCACCATGCCTGTACGAGGCATGCACCGACTCCCCGCGCACACGGAGAAAGCGCGTATGCGCTTGCACCCGCAGATGTGGTGAGCACTCTGGACCTGTCCAATAAGCCCGCCGCTGATCGTTGCCTCAATGACGTCGATCTCGGGTGCGGACCGACCGACGAAGGAGCCGTCGGATTTCTTAGGGCCGGGGTGCGTTTCGCCCGAGACAAACGATCCCGATTAGCAATCGCGATGATGAAGATAAGGAAAAGCCAATCCACGCACGGCACACGTACACGCGCTCAGCCGCTGCCCGGGCAGAAAAGCTGAGCTCCGCGTCCTTGTTGTTCCCGCCCGTATTAAAGGCGGCCTGCGGACCCGTTGTCCGGGAGCGTCTTGTTGGGGATGGTGCCGACGTCGCAGGTGTCGTAGGAGTAGGGCCACTGCGGTTGAGGGTCAGCGAAGTGAGCGTCGACGAGAGGGTATTGAGGAGGATGGGATGGGAAACGAGAAGAGCAGGGAGAGGAGTGGCAGGAAGAGGAGGAAAGGAAGAGAGCGAACTCAATGCCATCGACACTCGCGCCATACCCGCGCGGCCGAGACTACCCATCGCCCATACGGCGGGCCAGGGCCCGAGGACGTTCGTCGTCCCAGGGGGGGTGACACTGGGCACGAGGATCCCGCCCGTGAAGCAGAACTTGTTCCAGGAGATCATGCCGCCTGTCAAGGCGCGGTGTTGGCGAGTCGTGACCTATGTGAGACTCTTGAGAGCGAGAGAGCAGCGGAGAGGGAGGGAAAGGGGAGAGGAAGACGTACTGCGGTATGAAAAGCTGTAGTTGGTCGAGACATCATCGACCTTGCTGAGCGTGATCTCGAGGGCGCCGTTCTTGGTCGTGACTGCCGAACAGTCGTATCATTCGAGGTCGCCCGTCTGCCAGTAGTGGAGGTTGACGGCTTCCAGTATTTGCGCGCCGCATGTCAACGCACCTTCATACCCGGATGCACCAAAGAGGAAAAGCACGCACAGGTCGTCTCTAGGACAAAAGCTTCGCCCGTCCGTTTCGAACTCGTCGGAGAAGACGGGCTGCATGCTCTTGGTCGGGTCATGGTACAACGGGATCGTGTGCGCCTCTTTTGGGCGTGGCGACGTCGACGAGGCTCCAGCTGGAGATGTTGGGCAGGTTCCCGTTGGCAACCGGGGAGCTGGTGGACGCGTTGGTGCTGCCAGTGGTCTTGCTCTTATTCATCAAGTTTCGAACGAGAGGGTATGCGACGCTGGCATGGCGCGATGTTAGTTACAAATACATTTATGGGGAGGAGAGAGAGAAGGCAGGACGAGCGCGCCGGCGACGATGAGTACGAGGCAGCCGATCTTCTTGCCGGTGTGGCGGCCAAAACCTTTGCGGCACCGCCTGTCTTTTCTGAGCGCGGGTGGTGTCACCCTCCGGCTTGGTCGCCAGGTTATACTGCAGACATAGCTCGCATCTCAGAGTGAGTAGAATGCGGATTGGAGGACGCACCTGCCAGTGGCTCATGGCACTCCAGCTCCTGTTGTGGTCGGCATACCGCCCGCTGTGCTCACCCAGGATGCTCGGCGCAGATCGAGGACCCTGGCCGCGGGGTAGCCAGTCCCCGAGGAAGAAAGTGTCCGAGTCGGTGGGGACTGGTTGAAGAAGAGAACGGGGCGACGCCATCACTGGCAGATGCCAAGTGTGGGAACAGACAGTGGCGATGCACAGACGCATCACCAAACTCTCGGGCCGCTTCCTTCGCTTCAACCATCATCTCCTAAAAACCCTGCGCTGCAGATTAGCGAACTTCGACAGCTTATCCTGGCCCGCAACTTCTCAAGCCGGACATGCGTCAGCAGCGCCGCAAATCTCAGGTCTTCGAGTATATCCATTTTGGTAACCAGCAAAAGTTGAGAAAAGCAGACCTACTCCGGCGCCCGACTTCTAAGGGTCGTTACTCTCTTTTGCATGTTCCTGGTTTTTCCCTCAACCATCACCCTTTGTGCGGCCCCGGCATGAGAAGGCGCTCCCAAATTTTCCTGCTGCCGGATATAGCACGAAAACCAACGAAGGGAGACGCCCATCTATTTATGCTTACATGCTATATCCGATGGTATTGCTGTTATTTCATGAATCCCCGATGGAAACCAGGACCCAGCCAGACTATGAGGACGTTCCCATCTCAGCTTCAGACGAGTCAGAGGTCACATCGTGAGCGCTTGGGCACCAGCTTCTTGGTTTTCACTCACCCCGATTAATCTAGGTAGGGCACCGGCATTTTCCCGGGCGCTCAATACTTCGTCGTAGCCGGGGGCACCTTCAACAATATCACCAACGATTATGTTACAGCACCAGCCACGCAGCATGGTAGATATCCAGTCTCCGAGCGTTCTAAAGGATGCTCACTCTTCAAGATTTCCGGACGATTCCAATGGGAGACATCGATCTGCTGCGGCTATTGCTTGTCAACCGGAAATCAGGAGGTGCCATCGAGTGCCGACATGACCAAAAGTATGTTCGACGCGTGTATGCTTGCAAAGTCCATGGTCAACTGTGGCTCTGTATCATAGGGATGGAATAGGGCAGGTGAGCAAGCACCCACTTCTTCCAATACCGGTTTGAGTTGACTTTCAGGAGTGGCGACAAGATGTTGAAAAATGTACATCGATTCGGCGAATCCTATGCAACTTTTACCTCATTTGGATTCTACTACATTCCATCCAGGCATCCCAATGTCATTCAAATATGGAAATCGAGCTCCGGAAATATACACGCCATTTCCTCTCAGCCACTCCCACTTGGTTTGACGCATCCACGTATTAGATCTGGTCCCATTCAAAGAATTCATGGCCCGCCAATCAGCCATTATGACCGTGTATCTTTACGCTTGCTATGTATGTGCATCAATTCCTCGAAATCCGTTTTGTATTGAGTGGTTGTTTTGAGAGGTGGCAGCGGGCGAAGGGTGCACCTATTTGTGTTCCGCCTTGGATAAGTCTTGGGTAAGCATGATATTCTCGCAGGGCGCAGAATTCATGCTCGTTTTAGTTGAATATTGCGGAGTTTACAATGTGGATACGTTGCTCGACTGCCCAACTCTCCATCGACATCGTGCCCCCCTCAAGCAACGTAGTCTTCTTCCCTCCCGAAGTTTATGACACGCGGTACGACGTGCCGGACAGCTCAATACACCAGGAAACCATAGCTGTCAATTCTCTGTCGCTCGCGGAGTATCATAATATATGCTCCGTGAGTCTACCGCACTGTCGACGCCATCCAATTTTACCTCCGCGACGGTTACTCTCGGAGCGATCATTTCCTCCTGGCCGTCGCAAGCTCCATTTGAGGAGTCGCTGGACATTGCCTTACTGGTCGAAGTCGATGGCCGCACTGCCGCTTGGTACTTTGGTAACGAGGGCACAGGAGAACTCATGAATGATGGTTGGACTCGGTAGTTGACATTTCGCCTTTGGGGTGGTATTTTCCTGACCGAATCAAACATCGCAGCTACCGTGCCGATGATGTGGTCAATACCACAATCATCTTCAACGTGTACTGTACTATTTCGACCAAGTGTTCACAAAGTTGGAAATTTACGATGCCCGAGATAGCCGATAAATTTTCTTTCGGTTTAAGGTGATTTTTGCACACATCAAACAAAGTGGGGTGTGATACGTGACCATCATTTAGCCGTCGAGGCATTACGGACAATCTGGAGAATTATGGTACGCGTGATGACTCGCCCGTGTCGTCTAGCTGGAGATACAGTACGTAGATCTTGAATCACATACTTCATACTCCAAGTTGCCTCCAACAAGTTACCTCCAACCGGAGTCGACAAACCCCCATGCTAATTCACCTGACGGGGTGGTCGGGCGTCTCCAGATATTCAATTTCCTCCGCTTGATGTGAATGAAAGCTGGAGTGACTCGGAAATCGGCGCAAGGTTATCCCAGTATTCCAAAGCAATACGGCCGAAAGGTTGAACGAACGGCCTTGAGCATGAGAAATAGCAACATCGTGCATTCAAAATACCGTACGGTGATATTTGGAAAGCAAAACTACCCGAATCCTCAAGCAAACCGCGGCACAATCTCCGCCTCAATAAATTCCTTCAACGAAGCGAACTTCACGCCGAGCGCAACCAGCTCAGGGTTTGGGACTGGTGTGCCTCCGTATCCTATCTTCGCCTGAAGAAGAAACTGGGAGTGTCGCTTAGCAGCGCGTTCGTGGAAATCTGAAAACAAGATCCGTACCATTTCGTCGAGTTCTAAGAGTCCCGACGTCTCGGGCGGTGTGAAAGTCACCTCCTTCTTGATCGCTGTGAACACGTCTCATGAACTTGAGGAAGACCGGTGACAACGAGGGACGTACCGGCCGCAATTTCCTTTGCCAACTCAGGATACGTGAAGCGCCAGCTTACCACGGGGTAGGTCTTTCCCAGGACACCTTTGCTTGGGTCGGAATAGTGGGTGAGAAGCGCAACGGCGGCTTGACCCAGGTCGTGGGCAATCCATACCGCCTCCTGGACGTCCTCGGGAGCGAATTTCGGAATGGGGAGTGTGTAGCCTGTCTCAGTCTTCTGCAAAGAGTCCAGACTGCCACGAGAGAGTTGGAGTGTGAGTGAGGTGGAGGGGAGTTGAACGATTACCCACGTCCAAAGGTTTTCAACGAACCAACCCATGAACACCACAGCGTGAGGGACCCCGGAAAGCCTAAGGTAGTCCTCGATTTCAGCTTTGTCTGTGCAGAGGACGGGTGAATATCCTGGCCTCCAACGAACAAAAAACGCTCACTGTCGTAATGGTAAATATGTTTGTATAAACCCCTTGACAACTTTGTCGCATTGAGCATGGAGCTATTTGAGAATGAGGTCGGAATTTGAGCCTTTCAGACGACGTCCGACGTACCTCCAGATAAAGAATTGAACGCCGACCTCCTTGGCCGCATCAACGAGATTCTTCCCCTGAACGAGCTCGCCCTTCCCCTCTGGATCAGTAGATGAAACAGCTGGGTCCCAGTAATTGGTGACCGGTGAGGGACAGTTTCGTTATTTAGGCGCAGATTTATGACGGAAGGACGTCACTCACAGCGTATACGGCCTCACTTCCACGCATAGCGTTCACGACCGACTCTTTATCAAAGAGATTTGCTACGGCGACCTCAATCCCCCGAGCGATGAGAGCCTTGCTCCCTGGGGATTCGAGACTACGCGAGACAGCGCGAGGTGTGAATTTTCCATTGGCAAGGACCATTTCGAGGACCGAGGAACCTGGGTGATTGGCATAGATAATGCTGTGGGAAACAGAAAGGGTGAGTACGCACCCTGGGTTCCGTTCGCACCAAAAATTGTGATAATAGGCATGGTGTTTCTGTAGGTTTCTGGTTGTGTCGATGCCAGCTACGCTCAGCATCAGTTAGTTTTATACTCACCCTAGGCCACAGGCCGAGGGAGCGCATTGCGGGTCTTCGGAAGACCGCGTTTCAATCGGTTAACAGTAAGCTTGAGCCCGCCACGCGCGCCGCTATGGTCCGCATCCTAACTTGGTTCGCGGAGATTCTGTCAACGCTCAAAGGAAGCAGACGGGGAGATTTCGGAAGACCGCGTTTGAGTGGGTCACGGTTTCGGACCCGCTACACGCACCGTTATGGTCGGAGTCCAAACGTGGTTCGCGGGCCGACGGTGAATCGCAGCCATTCTGTCAATGTGACCTACTTGCTCAAAGGAAGCGGGCGGAGAGGTTTCGGAAGACCGCATTTGAGTGGATTTCGGTACAGTTCGGACGTATCTATGGTTCCAATTAAAACATGGTTTCCGACAATGCCGGGAATTACCTCACTCACCGTAGGGATAAGATTCAACAGCACACGCGACTTCACACTCGAGGCGCCACCGGTTTGCGGCGGCCTCGGGGCATCAATTCGACATTTAACCTTTCAGGCGCCGCTGGGTCCTGGACTGGGTTAATACGACGATGGTAAGATGAATAAAGTTTAGGAGAGGGGTCCGAACACGTACACAGGAAGAGGAACCGGACATAAATGCCCCGAATGTAGCCGCCAGAGTTCCAGTGCAGTAGTTTGGGAAGTGGGTGAATGACGGGCCGAACATCGGAATTAACCGTTCTTTAATGAGATGCCTTGTGTTCGTTTGCATGGCTTTGGTTTATGGCACATATACTGTACAAAAATTCACTTGGTTCACAACATCAGCTTAAGCAGGGTTTCTGAGTGCAACTTCAAATTACTCACAACTAGATGAACAGGTTTACATCTGGCCCGGGTTGCATCATGAACCCTACTCACATCAAATCGGCTGTAGTTACATGTCCTGAAGCTAGTGTTCGACCTTAGTTGTTCAAAAAGAGACTTCAAATTGATGTCAATGACCGATGCGACGATGCCGACAGCCAAAAACACAAGTCCGATGATGGCTAGGAGTTGCGTGGCTACGGATGCCCAGAGAAGTACTCTTAGGATCTTTAGAAACTCGTTTCGGACCAACACACAGCATTGATCGAGTCCACAATGATTTTAAGCCCCTTCAGAGGTTGTGAAGAAATCTAGAAGTGCTTTTTGCCAGGTGTCAACCCTTCTGAGTAGAAAGGGCCAGAAAATGGGTTAAATCAAATTCCAACTCCCAAGGTGCCGAACCGGAGGCTCTCATATCACAAAGAATTGAACCAAGGAGGAGATTCGTCGTGCCGACCCAGGCATACAGCCGAGATGATTAGCCATCAAGGCTAAACGTGTGGTTGAGGGGCCACTGCGCTGCATGGCAATACGAGTCCTTTGGGGTTAACTGTTTTATGCCCTATATGGGAGTTTATTGAGTAGGGGTAATTTACTAGGAAGCTCCGACTGCGTCGGAGGAGACCTTGCTTGCCCGAGACTGGACAAAATATTTCATACCACTTGGTGCTTAGCCCGCTCTGCTGCGCGAGCGGACTGGAAGAAACATACATGTGCTTTACGCTTGGTTGAATAGGTAATGCGGACATAATATTTGCGTAAACTCGGGTCTAGAACCGGCTTCGGGAGATTCAGGATCAGCGGGTCGTTCAAAAAGTGCAACCATTATGAGGTTGGGGAGACCTTGACAAGCAAGGTGATTGCAATCGACGGCACACAATGTGTGATACAACAAACTGGCTGCAGACATAAATCCTTCTATCCCAATTTGATCATACTCCTTTACCTGACTATACTCAGTACATTTTTCGTTGTGTACACCCATTCACCGCCCCCCCTGCATCCAACACATATTGCCCTTACCACCTGACCACCCCCCTCCATCTTCCCCACCCCTGCCCTCCCTCTTCCCCTCCCCTCCCCTCCCTTCACTGGCCTGTTACTGTTCAGAAACAGCTAATTGATACAAGGTTGGTTACTCCTCACGCCCGTACACCAGAGTGAGTGCCAATTTGCCTCTGGCATGGCTGAGCGAGGCCAAATCCATTGTGTCAAGGTGACCATCCTGTATGCATCTCCTTCCGGTGGCTATACCATCATGGAACCACACCGTTCCATCAGCAGTCAGGTATCGCGCCGTGAAATGGCCTGCTCCCCCGTATACTATTCCCCGCAATGTTGAACGAACCATGAAACCTTCGCGATCAAACACTAGTGACCTGCTAAATAGCATTTGATCGCAATCCACTGTTATGAAGAATATGGGTGGAACACCGTGTACCCTGTAGTTCATATGCATCCGAACTCGACGGTTGCTAAGTCTGCAGCGGGGACACATACCAGTGTGTCAGCGACAGCCCTAGGTCGGCCTGACGGGATGTCGATATGGAAATAACCCGGCCGGGACCTTTGTACGAATAACCCGGCTAGAACCCGGGGTGAATGCCGAGGAGGGGATATAGTCGGATAGCCACAATAAGGGGCGACGTCCGGCGTATGTCCGCTCGAGGTGGAGCCCGAAAACACCCGAAGGCGGTATAGTACGCGCCCAGATAACCCGCACGTAGGGTTACCGATGAGAGGATGAACGATAGTAGACTGAGAGTCGTTGCCCAGTGGTGAGAAGACGCTTTGTTGTTGCCAGGCCAAAGTATAGCTGGTATTAGACGAGGTAGAATCTAGAGTACAGGAAGATTCTACCTAGTATATATACTACTCTGCTAATTAGGTATCCAAGGTTTCATCTGAAATACCAATCGGCGTTGATGAGACAACGTATGGCACACAGGAGTGCGATCGAATATATCTCCACGGTGTATTGGCTTTTAGGGTTTGACACATGTCGGGTGTCCGATCGTCGATCCTTGAAATATCCCGGTCGGTTGTCAACACTGTCAATGTGAGTTACCGTCGTTTCAGGGAATATTCCGGGTCCGTCGCCAGGTGGATCCAGGAGTATTCCGGGATGTTCCTTTGGAGTTCGGTTGTCGTATGGAAAACGGGGGTAGTAGGAAAGGAAATGAATGGGTTGTGAAAACCACGATTCATGACACAGTGGCTCTAGATAAATTAGACCTGATCCAGTCTGCTACAGGGAAACCATCTGGAAATGCCTCGCTTTGAGCATTGCTAAGTGCTGTACACATATAGGGTTCCAAAATATTGTGGGTTTCAGGATCTAGATAACCGCAGTCCGGGCATCGCCTTCAGCATGAGTTGTTACTGGAAGCAACAACATAGCAATGTGATCTATGGATGTGCCATTTGGACCATATGGAAAATATTCCGGCCTAGCCAGGTGCATTCTGGCTCGCATGGTGTCTCGTGCAGCTTCAAGAGTGATGAGTCCGGCTACTGTTTGTTCTAAAAGATGTACCCAAAGATCAAAGTATGGACCGATGTTACGGAACCGCGGAGTCCATATACCTGGGTTGTGAAGCCACATATTTGTCAGAATACCCAATGTTGCATCGTAGCCACAGCTGTAATCCGTGGAGTCGCAAACCATACCCACTGGAGGCGATGTGGCACCAATCATTTGACCTGCTGTCAAACTGCTTTCCATTCTACCAACTTTCTGCTTCTTGTTCACTGGCAGGTTTGAGCTACTTGAAGCAGTCAAAGTAGAAGAAACATTGTCCTCCTCAGGATATTCCAGAGAGCGCTTGGCTGGTTTGCCAGTAGAAAACCACTCGGTATATGTCAACTCATTCAACTCTTCAGAATCCAACTGTTGATTGTAAGTACCTCATACACCACCATCCGAGTCTAACATTCCTTAAACATTTCAAGGCTGATGTTTCGACAATATAAGTCCAAACATGTATAATATGTTCACTGAGCCTTCCGTGAATGTTTGGAGTTAAATGTTGAGAAGATATAATATCAATGTTGAGAGAATGTTGTGTGGACACCAACTAGTACTGTATGTCCTTGCTCATATTGAATCTACCTATTTCTTCTGTCTCACTGGTTGGAAGATTCAGTAGAATTTTTGGTGAAAAATGTTGTTTGTTTTTCAGACATTTTTCACTGGAAAAGTAGCTGAAAAACTTAAAATATTTTCACCATTTCTTGAGCCTAAGGTGACAATTTTGAAAGAAAGTTTGAAAGTGGTGAAAAAAGTTTAAATTTTTCACCATTATTTTCAGTGAAAAATGTCTGAAAAACAAACAACATTTTTCACCGAAAATTCTACCGAAAAACTTGAATTTCCCAACCAGTGCAGGGCTTCTTACGGTTACTTGCAGTTTTGATTGGGACCGCGTGGGCAATTCTTCTTTGAGTCCTCAGTTGGTCCTCAGTCCGATCCACGGCAGTGTTGCAGTTAAGGGTCTTAATAAGGGTCCTGCTGGAAGTTAAGGCCCTAACACTTGTTAAGGGTTAATTAAGGGTGTGATTTTAAGGGGTAATTAACACTGGTTGGAAGATTCAAGTTTTTCAGTAGAATTTTCGGTGAAAAATGTCGTTTGTTTTTCACACATTTTTCACTGAAAAAGTAGCTGAAAAACTCAAAATATTTTCACCATTTCTTGAGCCTAAGGTGAAAAATTTGAAAGAAAGTTTGAAAGTGGTGAAAAAAGTTTAAATTTTTCACCATTATTTTCAGTGAAAAATGTCTGAAAAACAAACAACATTTTTCACCGAAAATTCCACCAAAAAACTTGAACTTCCCAACCAGTGTAAGGCTTAACACCCAAAATGGTACTGCAAAAATTACCTCTCAAAATCATCACCGGAGCCCCAGTGTTAGGCTCGTTCCTCGACAACTTGATATGCTTCACTCCTTGAAGGAACTTAATATGAGTCCAGGCCACCCTTTTACACCACCTGAACATAAAGAGTGGGCTTCCCCGATTGGGTATTGGGTACTTCACTGCACCACCAAAAATATTCCCGACGCCAATGGGACACGAGGAAAGTGTGCAGCAGGTTGATGTAACTCTATCTTTATTTGTTTTCCCTCACTGACGTCCCTGATTGCACTCGCAAGAGCCCCCGATTTGATAATGCAACCGTGAGAAACTAGTCCTGCACCTTTCGTAATAAGAAGAGGGATTTTGTTGGTCCAGGACATGTTCAAAGAGGGATTTGGTGTAGCTTGGGCATCTCCGCATCCCAGATCGATGCAGCGCCAGTGGGTTTGCTCTGAAGTGTGGTCTGGTGATCCCATCATTAACTCTTAATAAGGGCTTTACAAGTTTCTGGCCGCTTGTTAAGGGCAACCCTTAGTCTTAACTTAAGCCATTAAGATGTTAAGGCCTTAACCCTTAACTGCAACACTGATCCACGGAATATTCATTATCAAAGCTTCTTGGAAAGTTCCAGAGGACTCGAGGACTCCCACTTTGATGAGCTAAAACCAGATGCAATGCAGGCTACAGTGCTCGGTATACTTCCGAGTTGAAGGTGCCTGATGGTTGGAATGAATGACATCAGAGGTCCGTGCACATCAGACCAAATAAGACCAGTGTTGGTGCGCCCACAGCCTTTTCTTCGTTTCTTCCCCACTTCACTGCATTGAACGACATGCACCGGGACAGCTTGGGGTCAGTCTTCAACTTGCCAGATTCCCTGGCTGTCATACCCGACAATGCCAGCAACAGGCCAGATGGCAAAGAGCCGCGATGGCAGAACCCCAGCGGAACGTCGCAATTTCGTTGCAACTTGACGCAGACTCACGTTCACCCAAGTTGCTGCTCAATATCCAATGCCCGTGGATTATACTGGCAAACACAACTAGTCAAAGTATCCGATGTCCGCCCGCACAACATGGGCTCGCAAATCTCAATGCCACCAAGCTTACAAACCTGCAAGCCCATCGCGACGTCGACAAGTCTCCTTCAAGAAGTCTCCAAGTGTCAAACACCCTTCAACCAGACCAAGCGCATCTCAAGACCGCGATGCAATGCATGGCCACCCTGTTTATCCTCCCCTTCCATCCCCCGCTCCATTGCATCGAGTACCTCGATTCCCATCCCCAGTTTCAATCGGTCCATACTGTATCAGCTTGTACCGAATGAGAATGTAATATTGTTTTCCCAAAGTTTCAACACGATATAAGAAGATGGTGGTTGAGTGTCCCTGGAATGCTGGACAAATATTGTCTGGGATGTTTCCTCAATGTCGGCTTCCGAAAGCCTTGTGGGATTCAACGATTTATGTTTAACCAACATTCCGGTCACGTTCGGTGATGATTGATCAGATGTTTACAAACATTCTGTCAAGAGCATGTCCGAAACATTTCTCCCGAATGCCGGTGTAGAGGAATGGAAGTGTTCAGGCTCAGACAGACTCCCTTTCCACTTGGCAGATGACCTGATAAGTTGCCTCCTGTATATACCAGCAACTGACAGCGGCAGTTTTCCTTCAATTCTTATAAGGCATTCCATATCCGGGCGGTAGAGAAGGTCGGGCCCCATGAAAGTACTGATTAGCGAAACTATATAACGTCATGCGACATTCCTTTTTTGTCCTGGACATTGAGGGTTACTCCGGGAGTGAATTCAGATTCAGAATTGATCGGATTTGGATTATGATTTCGGCGATAAAGTACGTGGCATCATGCATCAGCGAAAACATCAAAGTGCTGGGCATCGTCTGGCGCAAACGTCGCTCACAGGTCGCGACGACGAGCTTCCTCTATGAAGGCAAGATTTTTCATTTGAAGGAGCGGTTTTCATGAAATGTTGATAATTAAGCATCCTTTATGTTCCTATGCAGTTGGCTCGTCATGCAAATGCCCTGGAGTCTCATTGCAGATACGGCGGGGAGGGCGGGCTATGGCGGGTAGACGGCGGGCGGGTGATGAGCTGGCACTCCGGTAAACATCGGGTACTTTAGTCCGACGCCGTGAGACCTGATGAAGGCTGCATCAAATCCAAATCCAATCAATTCTGAATCTGAATTCACTCCCAGAGTAGCCCTGAGGTCTTGTCCGACGTTTATCCTGGGCTTCCCCATCTCGGGGGTGAGAGACTGAGGGCAGTCAGGCTCTTAATTGACCCTTTGCAGCCCTCAGAAAAATCCCCCGGGTCATTTTGGCAAACGGCCTGTATTGATCGGCATCTCCCGGCTTGATTTCCAACATTTATCGCATCAAGTAACCACTTCCTGTCGCATTTTTGGCACAATGCAAAGAAATAGATAATCTCAATGGCTCTCTGAAGCTGAGGCTCAATCTTCCTACCTCTGAGCACTAACACAAAGCCAGGTTACGGCACAGTACCGCGTGTGCGCACCAAATGGAGAACATCCCTATGAACATCAGTCCACCAACCTATTATCGGCCGCACTCACACTTGACTCACACTTGAGCTCAATGAAACATTGCCTCGATGATTAATAGGTGTACGATACACGAATAAATACTCATTTATTAACCTATAGTACTTCAAGGGTTGAAGCTTTGAAATCATGTTGAATCCAATTCAACCTTACGCACCAAGGCAAGTTTGTTTCATCTTTCGTGACCTGACAACCGACATTCCGCCTACAGGTAATCGACCTCGAATCCAATCACATTTGACTTGAACCCTTGAACTACGGTTGAAGATCATCCCACTCAATGAACCTCGGCCTTCTCTGGAATGGGCCGGGCTTCCATATTCTTGTCATATTTTGACGGTCTCAATTCTGATTTGCGTTGCATTCAGTATTTTATTTTTGATGTAAGTTCCGCTCCCCGGACCTCTCCCCGCCTCTCCAGGGAGGATTTGAATCATTGTGCGTGGCACCAACATGGCACAAAGTTGACAAACTGAGTCCTATTTCATCCTAGGTAGTCAGTTACCCCGCGTTCAATCTCCATCGAAGTAGATACCCATTATTCGAACTTTGATACTCAGTCTGCCCCGGAATGCATGTATTTTGCGATAAAATGGGACCTACCTGGGTTTGAACCAAGTCTTCTTCAAGGGACGACGTTGGAGGTAAACATTGAGGTTGAACACCTTTATTCAATGAAGGTCACAGGTGGCTCTCTATGAACCAGTAAACTGTAAGAATATGCATGCTCTGTCAGACCGTCGGGCCCAGGCTCCGTGGTGCAACCCAGATAAGCTTCCGAACAGGTTAGCAGAATGCTACCCCGAGTTCAGAAGAGGGGAGTGACATACCTCAGGTATTCTGTGAACTCACCAGCCTTGAATTGAGGTTTGAACATGGGACATCTGTGAAAAAAAAACTTTCTTGAGCCTGGTTCGAACTTGTACATCAATGTTTGCTTTACGGAGATGAGGTCCGAGCCAGTGCAGTGCATAATGCATATTTTTCCTGGAAAGAAGACTATTGATAGACCATAACAGCACTCAAGATCAAGGGATTCGGCCAACGGGTCGTTGAGATCCATAGAGCTCGGACACAAACTGGATGTCGGCCGGACACCAAATTGTGATGCGTCCGTCGGACACTAATTTGATGTGACCCGGACCGGCCTGGGATCTTCGGCGGGCAGGATTGCCGTGTTCGCCGGACATAAATTCATTGTTCGGAGGACCATAAAATAATGTAGGGAGGACAGGAAAATGTTGAGAGCAGGACACAATTGGTTTGTCTTACAGACATCCTGGCCAAGACTGACGGACATGAATACATTGTCCAGGACAAGAATATGATGTCCGCGGACATTAATAGTACAAGCGACTGATTAACACCTTGGCACCCGCTATGATCCGTTGACGGCAACACAGCATGTACAGAGGTCTAGACCAAGCCTCGACCATCACGGGGATGTGCGGAACAATTCAATGGCACAGCTCACTGGGCACCAAAAGAAAACAAACGCAGGCAGTCCGAGAGAAGAGAGAAGGGCAATGAATACTATCATTAGTATACCAGATGCGCTGAAAGAAGTAAAAATTACAATCTAATAAGCAGTAAAGGACGAAGAGCACCGGCGAAAAAACTGAATGCGGATGCGTAAATGTTGGAATGTTGAGATGTGGCGAAACCACTTCAACTACGTCATGGCAAAATGTACATCGTCGTTGGCGGTAAAACGGAATCAAAGAACGAGTCTAAATTTAAAAATTTAGGACTCGTAACAATGACAATGTTGGACTTGCGAGCTGATCAAGATGTAGCCTAAATTAACCAAGATGTAAACCAAATTGCGAGATGCAACCCAGGTAAAAAGGGTGGAGCCTGTTGTCTGGATTGGGAGTCAGTTGTGATCAAAAACCCTGTAAAATATTGCTAATTTTTGTACAGTATATCACCCATATTGGTTCAATGTTTAACCCCAGCTGTCGAGGCCTCGGCCATGGTCGCACTAGGCGGCCCCGCCGTGGACGATGATACCGAGGAACACCTAGAACGACCGGTGAAAGGGAAGAAGAAGAAGATGAAACTCACCGAGGTGATCTTAAGTTCCGGGCGGTAAATACCGTCAGGTGGACTTAAGTTCATTTGTCCCACCGTTCCAGCAGTCCGGCATTCAAGACCTAAGTCCTACCTGCGACTCAAGTTCCACCAAATAAACTCAAGATGAACATACCCGCAAACTTAAGATGCAGCCTGCACTTGAGATGTCAAAAAATCAGTTTATGATTTAACTCTAGTGTAAAGCTGCACCCAGAACTCAAGTGTTTACAATCCACTTAGGTCCAGGAAGATTTGCACCTAATGTGCCCCACTAACCCCTCTAGTTAGAGGCTGAAGGTGGGGGGGGGGTTCAGCCTCTAACTAGAGGGCTTAATGCGATTTCATGGGAATCTCTTATATCCCTTATGTGGGGGACTTAGGAGATTGCCCAAGGCCGTCCACCAACTACGGCGGGCGGTGGCCACTACCTCTACGGCGGCCACCGCCCTCCCTGCTGCCCTCCCCGCTGTCTTCATTGCCTGTCGCCGCCGCCGTCCCCGGCGCCGCTGCCATCACGGGTGCGCGCTGCCATCAAACCGCCTCCTCCATCACATCACCCATCAACAACACGTCCCGCACGTCACACCACCACTCCCGCACATCACCCCGACACTCCCGCCCGCCGTCCCGACCCCCGACCCCGACCTTATTAAAAAAAAAAAAATCTATTTTTTTCTTTTGACATTCTATCGTAGTTTTATTGTTTTCTATATGATTAAACACGGTGTATTCTGCAAAACATGACATGGTGGAGTCCACCAACTTCCAGTGAGAAATGCAGCCCGCTGTCCGGCATGCGGCCTACAGAAATAGGGTGTCCGACAATGGGTCCATTTTGAAGTGAATGTGTAGTCAGGGGGTACAAAAGTGCGGCTACCGTACAAGATCAAGCAACATGTCCACCAACTTCCCTCCACTATGATCCCTCCTCCGCACCATCCCTATCCTCCGTGACGTTCAGAACCGCCTCAAAACCAGCTTCGGTATCCGCCTCATCGTCAGACGGATCATCTACATCCTGCGCTCCCCCATCATCCCCCCCAGTTTGGTTCTCGGCCGCTGCAGAGGCCGCCAAGGCCACCTCAACCCCTGCTACTGGCTCCTTACCAGCTGGCGCCGCATCTCCATGCTCCAGCACCGCCCGGCGAATCCTACAGAGTCCCACCCCTGGCTCAATGCTGCCAGTGAAGCCAGGCAGTCGGCTCAGCTTGAGAAGTCGGTCTTGGTGAAGGCCATAGAACCGTCCCTGCTGCATCTGGTACTTGTGAACCTGGAGCGCCCGCGCTGCCTGCCCTTCCTCCTTCAAACGGGTGCTCATGGTACTGGAGGAAGTCCCGTTCTTCCTTCATCCAAGTCACCCACCGCTTGATCTCGATGTTTAGCCGCTCTTGTTCCTCCTCCGCACGCAAGAGCTGAAAGTAGAGGTCGAGGGTGGATCGAGCCCCTGGCTGGGCCCATGGCGCATCCCGAATATCCTCCCGCACCAGCCGAAGGAGGTCGAAATCCTCGAGCCTTCCCATCTCAAGAATCTCCTGCCACGTGAGCGCCGGCCGGTCGCCGAGGTTCTCCGCTGCTGCATTATAGAGGGTCAGAGCAGTCTTCAGGGATTTGGATCTGGCCTGGATGGCCTTAGCGATGTGCTTTTGCATCTTGTACCCTGAGCGGAGAAGTTGGTGGACAAGACAACTCAAACCGCACAAAACTGACCGGTTTCCACCATGTTGGCCTTTGAGAGCTCCAGTAGACGTGCCACAATAAGGCTCTGCAATCGGTCGAGCGATGTGCGGTACTGATACTCCCGTGTCAGGGTCGCCGCCACCACCCACTCCTCCGATCCCGGTGTCCAGCGTTCACCCGCACCAATATCCAGCCGGTGCTCAAGGTCCTCCACCACAGTAACACACCGCTCATGACGATCCAGTACACGTCGGCGCTCAGCCTCTTCCCTGCGCGTCCTCTTGTTGAACTCGTCGTATTCTGGACTCCCCATAGGCGGTGAGGCAATGATCCTCACGGCGAGAACCTTGTCGGCATTATCCTTGAGGAAGAAACTCAGTAAAAGCCGGATGTGAAAGGTGGGACTCACTGTGAAACCCCTAGGTCCACCAACTTCCGGTAGTACTCCATCTGTAACGTCTCCTCAGGTGGGTCAGTGGGTAGCTTCTCTAGCGCTGCTCGTTCAGCATCAAGCCATGTGGAGAACACACTCTTATCAGCTCGATCCAGCCCGAGACCATCCAGCGCCTCCAGCAGCTGACCTGCTCGAGCCAGCACTTGCAGCGCATGTCGATACTTGCTGTCCAGTAGACTGGTGATGCCGGCCAGCACGTCGTAATTGTCAGCGTGGGCGAAGTACTCCACAATGTCCTGCTGGCGGTGGAAACATGATGCGTGTTGAGTAGTGCCAGCCAGTGCGTTGGACTTCGAAAACACGCTCTCCATGTTCTCGAATGCCTCAAGGCCGCTACCGGTGGTGTAGATGGGCATCTTGCGAACCTGGCAGAGCCGCTTGTGCCCAGTGCTATGGAATGCTCCAACGACGGCTTCGAACCCATGCTCAAGAGCGGCATGAGCGGTCAGGGGGTGCGTGTAGACCCATTTCTCAAACTTGCAGCCAATATCATAGCCGAGACGATACTTCCCGAGCACAGAGATGAGGTGGAAGGTGGCTGCAAGGCCGTATTTGGCACTGAGGGAGTTGGTGGACGGAAGTTGATGGACCAAGAAATTGACGTACAGCTCACCGCTCCGAATCATGTCACAAATGAGGAGGCAGACGCTATCGCGACAGAATGCGCCAAAAATCCCGGTCTCTGCGTACACACCCCGCGCCTTTTGGGTGACATGCTCCTTCATGTTTTGCCAGCTATCCCCACATCCGTCCGTTCCCTCCGCCCATTTGGGATCTGGCAGGAAGCCCTTGAGCAGCTCCTCACCGCCGCCTTTCGCGAAGCGATCCACATCCGCCGCCGGGATGTAGTAGTCGCGGGGAGCAGCCCGGTCATCTATGGCCTCTACGGATTCCCCGGACACTTTGACGCCGTCTGCTGTTGTGTAGCCTTCCTGTTGCTCCACTCGCTTGAGGGAGTTGTTACCGTCCATGGTGAGGAAGAAGGGAGGATTCAAGGCCGCCTCGCCCTTGACCTTGTAAAGGCAAGCGGGGCAGGCGTTCTGGAGCCGCCAATCGGGTCCATCACGTCCAAGCAGCTGGGCCACTTGGTGACGAACAACCTCCTTGACACGTAGGAAGAGGTCGTACACAGCAGAGAATTGAGTCTGGAGGTATGGCCACGGTGCAACGCCATGCATGTCGCTGATGCTGCGGAGGAAGGCCTGCTTCCCTAGCCGAGGGCAGCGAATACGGAGCGAGTGAAAGGTGTTCAGGGTGCGGGCGGTAAACACCACGGTGGCAAAGTATGGGGTGCAGGGGAAAAGCCCTTGGCATTGAAACGGGCAAGATGCGCTAACAGTGAAAATGGGCTAGATAAGCTCTGAATGCGGGCTAGCTGAACACTAACACACCACACACAAAACCTAACACAACACCAAATCCCCTACTTATACTTCACTAAGACTAAGCACGTCTTCCTCAGTGAGTTTGGGTCCGAGCCGTAGTATGCGACTACTGGTTTGGATTCCTAGCACAACGAGAATTGAATTATGGCCTCAACTATCCCAACTAAACTAACACCACACTATTCACTAGCTACCCTTGACGTTCCGAAACAAGACTTCCCAAGGTTGGGATGTACAGGTTTGGGGGTGATAAGGATGTTTACTAGGCGGACGCACAAAGTGCAGTCGTCCTAGGCGAGGTAAATGAAGTGTCTATCTGAAAACTTCCACTAATGGACTATGCTGCTTCTCCTGCACTTCCTCTATGGCTTGGCTAGCTGAATGCTGACGGCCGACTTTGACTCCTCTGAATCCAAGCTCTTTTCTGTTACACTTGGGCTTATTAAGGACCCCGAGTATTCTCTTAGCTCAACTAGTCGGTCAATGAATCGACTGGCAGTTCTACCAAAGTGCTGTGCCGGGCGTGGTCCGTTTTACGGGAGGCGTTTCCTGGTCACCCAATGCGTAGCTACCACTGAAGTCCACCACAAAGCTAGCCGCAACTCTCAAACTTAAACTCTTGTGCTCTCGGTCCTGATTTATACATGGAGATTGGCACCGCTCACAAACTCCCAACGCGAAGCTTCGACTTATTGGTTCACACAGTTACTTCTGGATCCAACAAACAACGCTGCGATTCTTAAAGACTGGACTACAACAGAGAAGGTACTTTATCTCCGCTTCGACTGGCCTGAGCACACCCTTATCGACTGAGCGATGAGCGGGGCATGAACTGGTCTCTAGCGGTATTTTATGAGGCTTTATATACTGTTCAGAGAGAAAATGATGAGGTAAAGAGAAATGAGTAAAACAGGCTGATGTTCTGGTCATGCGACCGCCTCCGGAAGACGAGCCGGGTCCATTCGTGGTCTAGGCTTGCCTAGCTGGCCAACTATCTGACCATCTCGACAGCCAAGCCGGGTATAATTGCCTTTCTCAGCGTGCTAGTCTGCACCCGAGCAACTCTCCATGTGCAACTCCACTCCGGAACTACTATTCCCGGTGCAGCTTGCTCATAATCACGCCATTCCACCCCGCTATCTTACGGACTGAACATCCTAGCGTTCATCCACTGCTCCATCTCAACATGAATTCACTGTTTCTGCTATTTGTCTTTGCTAGGCTCTTTGGATCGCGTCGCGTCCATCACCTGACCTGCTGGTGGGTATACTCCTATACCCCATATAGTTGGTCCCTTTGCATTGTCTCAGCTAGCGCCACTTTGACCGCTACTGTATCGACTTCAGCAGTGTATGTCCAGCTGCTATGGTACTAGCCGCCTTCCTACACCCGCTAGCTCGCTCGTGCTCGTTCCTACTCTGCGCTAGCTCGACCAAAGCTCCGTCTGTGCAGTCGTTGGTCCTCGTTCATAGAATCCTTGACACTCTGAGGTACTAGACCTGTATGTTTATCTCCTTGATGCGTGTATTCGCCTAGTGTAACGCTTGTAAACCGCGCCTAGCACTATAACTCGTA
Source organism: Mycena alexandri (assembly GCA_029233265.1). NCBI lineage: Eukaryota > Fungi > Basidiomycota > Agaricomycetes > Agaricales > Mycenaceae > Mycena > Mycena alexandri. The sequence goes on along the minus strand of JARJCM010000376.1, from coordinate 32,067 downwards.
CTACAGCCAGCAGCCGGAGCTCACTCTGACTCTCCTTTGTACCACCGAACAGAGTTCCCATTGCTAGTTTGTAGCCCTGAGAAGCTAGTAATGTACTTAATAGAAGCTAGCAGACTTCGTCATGCGCTAGCTCTAAAAAGCGCAAAATGTAGCTAGATGGCAGCACATTGCAAACACGCCGTTTCATCTCCCCTTTACTAAATCTCAACCGTCCTCGGTTGTGGTCCGTGTGTATCACTTTCCAGTTTAGTAGTTACTGAAATGGCATCTTTCTAGTAACGTTCAAATATTTTCAAGGTCTTTCTTGCATTCCCATGCATAGTGTCAATTCATCTAGCCAACTTCTTCCCTTCGACTGATATTTCCCACAGTTGAACTCGGTCTTTCCTTTCTAGGCAAAGAGTCGCACGCTTGTGTAGCATTGCTGTCTTCGCTTCGAGAACGATGATCATTGCCTTTTCAGGAAATCGATCAATCTTCTCTCAGCTAGCCGATTTTTTCAGACAATTCGACCTCCTTTCGCTCAGCTAGCCCCTGATTCACTCTGGTTTGTGCTAACTCTCGTAGCTTCTCACCGGTGACCTCACAGCGCTCTAGCTAGCAACGTAACCTCGTGACTTTGCGCCGAGAAGCTGATTTCAGTGGGAAAAGAAGCGGCTATTTCCGGATACCAACTCATTGCTGGCGGTACCGCGGTGTGCCTGCGGGCTGCGGTTCAGGGTCGCCAGGCGTGGGTTCTATCCCACGGCCAGCTTCCTTCGCTTAGCGTCTCATATAAACTGAGGCGCTAGCTGCGGTCGCCCATTTCTTTCTTTCTCCCAACTTTCATCTCCCTTCAGCTATCTCTTCTTTCCTCCCATGGCCAAGCACAAGTCGACTAACTCTACGCCTCCGCCTTCGACTTCAGCTTCGACTATCACCTCAGTAGATGCTTCCTCACTCAAAGCTCCTTGGGCATTCTTTTGGCCGCGCCAATGCTTCACCGACATTATTCAGTTCTTCGACTTAGAGAACATCCAGGACTCGACCAGCGCCACCGTTATGCCCATCTTGAACACTATGCGGCCGCTCATGGTAAAATCTGTCTGCGCTCCTTGTTTCCTAGCTAATGTCCTCGTTCCCAGGCGCAGTTCTACAAGAAACATTCCAACTGGTCGCTCGAGGTCGCCGCCTATCTTGCTGCTGTTTCTGTAGCTTCTCGTAAGCTCGTCCGCAAGCACCTCGGCAAGAAACACATCGACGAGTACAGCGACTTGTACTGGGACTACCCCGACGAACTGGAGGGCAACTTGGTAAGTCTCACTACTCACCCCTTTTCATGCCACTCTCCCTTCAACTGACGTGCGCGTTACTCTAGCTAGACGCTAAAATCCCGTTTCCCGACGATTCTTTCGTACTACCTCGCATCACCATCAAGTCCAAAACTCCTCTATCTTTGTCTCGCATCAACGACGATAGCGACGACGCTGATGACGACAACGGCGGTAATAGTGGCAGCAAGGACGGCGACAACGCTGACGAGGCGCCGCCCACCAAGAAGCCGCGCCTCAGCACTACCAAAGTGCGTTTTTCTCAGTGCTCCCCTGTCGTTCAACGCCCCGTAATTACCATGTTTACGCAGGGCTGGGCAGCCTCCGTGGAGAGCGTAACCCCCAGTGCGTCTACTAAAACTACGGTACGTTCGCTGCTTCCCCAATTATCAACTTTTTTATACTAACGGTCCTCGCTTCTTAGCGTGCCAAGAGCAAGTCCGTGGCTTCGGGGTCTCGTTCAACTCGCAGCTCTGCTATGCAGCCCGAGACGGACAAGACTCCCACTTGCGTCACTGGAAAGGCCCGTCGCCGCGACGCCCCCGCTAGCTCGCCACCTCCAGCTTCTTCCTCGAAAATCCGCGTCGCCAAACCCACCAAGTCGACTAAGGACTCGCCTCCTCCGCCATCGCGTGAGGAGTTGCTCCAGGTTGCGGTTAACACCGAACCTTCGCCTCCTGGGGGTAAGTCAATTCTTCGCCTTTTTATTTCAAGTCGTTTTATTAACCTTAATTCCAGAATGGCGCATGGGCAAAGCTCGTCCTTTCGCCGCGCAAGTTCACGCACCCGAGGTCTTCATCTCCGACTGGCTTTCGCCAGCTCTGTGGTCGGATGCCACCGTCAAGTGCGTCAGCTGCCTCAATCGTGGTCAGCAGTGCAGCGCCGGCGAGCCTGGTACCCGGTGCGACCCTTGCATCCGGGGGAGCATCAAGTGCTCGCGCCACAACAACGTCGTCGAGGACGCCGTCCTACACGAGAAGTTGCGCCCCTTCCACGCGCTCTCTTCTGACTGTAAGTCCAGCTAGCTCATCTAGCTAGCTTCTACTGTACTGACCCGCATCTCCTAGTCTTCGTCAAAGCGGTTTCTCATGCGCTCAACGCGCGCCGCACCGCGGAGCTCCACCACCGACTTTACGTCCGTGCCGCCGACGACTTAGCCCGGGCCAACGACGATGTTATCTTGGCCTACGCCAACGCCGCCAACCAGCTTTCGCCCGACGCGCTGGAGATGTTCTTCGCTAGACCCGACGACAAGGAGCAGGTGGAGCTATTGGTCGCCCGCGCCTTCGCCTCCAAGTCCCTCGAGCAGCGTCAATTGGAACACCTCCAGGCCAACCCCACGTCGCCTATCCGCCGTTTGGATGAGTCGCAGCCTCATTCGCCCGCCAACTCATTCCATACGCCGGTGCCGCCACCAACCTTTGGCCTTCCCGACCCCAACCTCTTGCCCGCTAGTTCAGCAATGACGGTTGTCGAGTCGGACGCCCCGATGCCTCCTCCAACTGAGGCCGCGGAGTAGCTTTTGGTGCGTGCAGGGGGAAGTCTGGTGTCGCGCTCGTCTGTACTTTTGTTTTTGCATTTTCTTTTATCCACACATTGCACAGCCGCTAGTTTCTAATTGCCTTTACTACTTACACTTCTACTTAGACACAAAAGCTAGGATACAAATATCATAGTCTTTGTAGTAGTTGTAACGTAGCTAGTTTCCCAAATGCAACTCGATTGCCTGCTTCACTGTGTGAATAAGCGTGCGAATTTGAACTTGTGAAAACTGCAAATGTCTAAATGGCTAGCTCTTTTGACTTGTCCAATCTCCGCATGCGCCACGCTAGCTAGCATAAGTGCTGTAACTTGAACGATGCCCAGTTTATTTCTTCTAATTTGAATAGAAACAAACACGTCGTAAGATGAACATTTCATCGCTTAACCGCGCGAGTTCACTAGTCTTGTAAAGTGCTTGCCAGCGTCCTCCAGTATAAAGCTAGCGGGCTAGCCTTACCCTTTGACGGTATTAAACAAGCCTTTTCAAGGTAGATTCCCCAGCTGCATGTCTGCTCCTTGTCCATTCACTTCGCTGCCGGCTAGCCTTCTTTTTACCCATAAAGTCTACTATAAATAGTCACTAGACGGTGTTTTCCAGCTAGCTAGCCCTGTACATTGATAGCTCAACGTTTATGCATCTGTTACCAGCCCCATTCGATATCCCAGACGTCTCTTGAAAGTTTCGTTTCACCCTGCCTAGCGAATAACATCGCCTAGCTCATCAATCCCGGTCTAAGCGTTCCCGCCGATCGTTACTGATTGGGGTTACTACGTCCTTCTATCTTGGCAGCTTCGCGATCATCAATATCATCGCTTAGCTAGTTCGATTCGTCTGTCCTTTCGTTTCTTGACCAGCCTCTGGTTACAGCTAGTTAGCTTAGTGCTATAGCTATTTCCTTCATGCTGCTTGTCTAGGTAAACCTCGTCTACCTCAACCACAACTTCGCAGAACATTTTGGGAATGGTTCCTGTTCCGTATCAAACCCACCATGCGGGCTAGCGGATCCAGTTGTATTCCAAATTGCACAGCTAGCTTGATTTTTTTTGCAAATAGCGCTCCGACTCCATGGTTTCCGGCAGGATCTCTGGTCCTCTCGTCCTTATTTCTAGGGAAGAGAGACTGCTAAGCTTCGCCTTTTGCTTAGATTCAAAGTCCAGGTCCGCCAGCATTTCTGCTGCGTTCAAGTACTGAACCTAGCGTTCCACCTTATCTATCGGAACTTATAGCAACTCGCGCGTACAGCTATTGAACACTCAAAAATAAATTTAAGCATGCGTATTGTATCACACGCCTAGCCTTCCCTTGTGGCGATCTGCCCTCTCCCCATTACTAAACATTTAACCGTCCCCGGTTAAGCGTTTCCATACAGGTTCGGAACATCTACCAAACAGTTTCGACTAGTCAGCTGCTTTCCGCTAGCTCTATCTCATCTGCACCAACCAACATGCCATCAACCGGAGTTGCATAAAAGCTGACCTGCTAGCGTTCGAGACTTTGTCCGTTCTCGACCCAACAGGCCATGCCTCCCCGCGCTCCGCCTGTTGCTCTCGCTAATGCGTCTTCCGAGGTGCTATCTTCTGTCGCCGACTTCCAGAGCCTCAGTTCCGATGTCTCTGCAACTCTGAGGCACCGTACTTTGGATTATGCTGTGGATCGTTGTGTGAGTTCTCCATAGCCACTCCTTTCCGACGTTCGCTGATATTATAATGCCTTCACAGGCCGCGTACACTCCGTTCAAGGAATCCCTCATTCTCACTCCGTATCAGGCTACTCGCGAGGCCCTTTATACGCTTCGCGACTCGGTCGCCGTTGCCGTCAAAAATGGTTACAAGGCTCCCGCTGCCCATATGGCAGAGATCAACGGGATGCTTCAATTCCATGAAGAGCAACACCAGAAACTTCGCGACAGGAAGCCCCCCGTTCGCGGTAAAGGCAAAGCTCAGGTGCGTTCCTTCGCTAGCTCGTTTCTTCGACTCATTTTGCGGTCTTCCTTCTTGCTAGCCGTCTCCCGCCGAGCTTCCTGCTCCTCCCTCCGATTCTGAGGACGAGTCTGAAGGCGAGGCGAAGAGTGTGTTGGAGATTGTTGCCCCTAGCGCTCCTACTGACGAGGTATTCGTCAGATATTACTTATCTCGTCGTCAACTTTAACGGTTTAAAGATGGACGTGGACAAGGATAGCACTAGCCCCAACCCTGGACCCAACAATGGCTCTACCAATGGCTCTGGCGCCGTGCCTGGCTCGCTTCACTTCAAGAGAAAGGCCAGTTCCTCTGAACATGCTAGTCTCTTTTCCTGCTCACCACCGCTTTCTAGGTGGCTACTTGTCGCTACTGTACATCTCCTGGGCATTCCGTGCTTACTTGCCCTCTAAAGACTGGTTCTGCCAACGATCCTGGTACTTCTGGTACTTCGCATGGCAAGGACGACTCGGTGATCATTATCGACGACCCCGTTACCTTTCCTTCCAAGGAAACCGAGAAACCTAAGAAAGTTCGTTCTCTAGTTGTTCCTTCGTAGATGCTAGGGCTCAATCCGCTTTTCCTTTCAGAAGAAGACTGGCAAGAAGGTACGCAATATCTCTCCTTTTCGCATTGCTAGCTCACGTCTAATTCCTTAGACGGAGCCGGCTGCCGCTACTCTGGTGAGCTAGCTTCCTTTAATTTCGCCTTGTATCATCCTGAACCGCTGATAGGCTCCTGCTGCTACTATCGTTACTCCTCCAGAGAATCCCCGCAAGCGCCGTCGCACGAAATCTCAAACCCACGATGTCGAGGCTGATGTTGCCGTCCCAGGTCAGTCTGTACCCGATCTATGCCGCAATTATTTACGCAAGCCTAGCTCGTGCCAAAGACGTTACCCAAGCCGTCGTTGATAGTGTTTCGAAGCTCCTGGACGCTGGCGACTCTCTGCCTGTCGACCCTAAATTTCTTCAGCGTCGCGAGGCCGAGTTGGTCCAAGACGTGGCTGCTGCGGGCTTCCGCATGCAATACTTCTTCCAGCTCCGCGCTCATCTTTTGGAGAGTCTCGCTGCCGTTCGTGTTCGGATCGAAGAAGGCGTCATAGATGGTTTCCTGTCCGACTAGTTACCTAGTGAGCCATTTCAACCCTTCTACACGACCTATCTCTTAATATCTTCAGCCAGATTTTTCCGACTGATCATATTTCGACCATCACATTCCTCTGCGCCGAGCCAGCATCCAACCGATCAATGTTAACCTTCGATCGAACACACTCCTTCGCAACCGTCTCGTATTCGCGCTCCGTACCGTTCTATCTTGTCCTTCAACAGGGCACCCTTCGCTAGCTCAACCTAGCTCATCATGGACTCTGTTTCTTACAAGTATCCTAGTGGTACCGCTCTGAGTTCCCCTCAGCCCCTTATCTTCCAATAGTACTTTGCCAATTCAACGTGTTTTGACAAGTCTGATCGGTCGTCTTGGGTCTGCTCATCATATAGGGTCCCGGCTAGCCGTCCTCTTATTTAAATGCACACTGCTAGCTGCACTCCTATAATTCTCTCCCTCTTTCCCTGTCTCTCGCTAGTCGCACTCAGCATGCCATTCCCTCGCAACATTCTTATGGAATATTGTCTGTATATGCTGGAAGACCAGAAGGTACGTTGACTAGGCACACCTCCTTGATACTTCACTGAAACTAGCTTCGACTTAGGCTATGAATAACTGTCCTCGCTGCATCGCTGATGGCCTCGTCTGTATGGTCTATACTTGGGGTCGCTGCTGTCACTGGTGTGAACGTCGACAATTTGCCGACTGCCCCCACAATGTCCGCGCCAACTTCCTCCAATACTGCCGCACAAATAGGGACGAAATCATTGCTAGTTCGCAAAACACCTTCTCAAAGTCCATCTCCTCTTTGATTTTGAAACATCTTTCAGGCTTCCCGTTCGGACGAGACAAATTCACTCTAGACGAGCTCATGCCTTCCGTTAAGGATACCTTCAAACATCTCAAACGATGCTATTTCAACCGTATCCGAGCTCAGTACAAAGACAAGATTAATGCCATGACCGATATTATTGCGCTGGTTTCTCTTAGCTACGAGTTCACTACACTCGGCTATGCTCCCGCTGTGATTAGATACGTCCAAACTCGTATAGACGAGCTTGTCCCTTCAGGCGCCAACGCGACTCCTCAAACGATCACGTTCTTACATTTCCTCTCGACGTTCTAACACCTGCTGACCCCTAATTTGGTTGTCCGCTAGTATTGTCCCATCTCTGGTCATGTAGTAGCCTGCTAGCTGCGTCTACTAGCGCGTTTAGATCGCCTAGCCCCCTGTAGTTCGGGTTCTTCATCCAATCTGAACGCCTCTTCCTCTTCATCGCTCCCCAGTTCTGAATCCGAAGTTTCGGGTTGTTCAAAGTCCTCTGGCGTTACTCTCAACTTTACTTTATCGAACCAAAGATCTTTTCCTCTATACCCCCTCGTCTTCTTCCCCGAGCTAGCTGGTGAAGGGTCATCGTTCACGAGTGTGTCTAGCGTCTCCTTCGAAATATCAATGAACTTATGGATATTGGCTGGAATCTGAATAGCATGCCTAGCTTCGTAAGGGATTACCCTAAACGCCGCTATCCGGTCTTGGAACATAGCACCATTCATTTCTGCTACCAAGTACGCTCCCCCTTTGGTTCTTCGAATAACAACCATGGGTCCTAAGTATCTTGGCTCCATTTTCGCTTTCAACGACTTTTCAACACCCGTATGTCGCACCAATACTAGACTTCCCGGCTGGAAATCATAGTTTTTGATGTTGTTCTCGTTATATCTCTCGTACTTTCGTACAGAGACCCTCTTGTTATGATCTACTCTAGCCCGCATAGCTTCTACATGTTGAACATGCTTAGCTAGCGCTTGGGCCCTGAAGCCTATCAACTCAGAGTCTGTCAGAACCCTGCCTGGTAATTCTACTAGCCAGGTAGCCTCTTCAACGTCGAGTGGTAATATTGGGTGAGCGCCGGTAACCATGAAATACGGTGAACATCCAAGTTCCTTCCTAATCGTGATCCGGTCTGACCAAAGTACTAGGTTGAAGAACCAAAACCATTTGGCTGGGTTTCCACCTGTAGCTTTGTACAACGCTTGTCTCAACGAAAAGTGTCCGTTCTCAATCTTCCCATTGCCTTGTGAGTTGTAGGGTGAAACCTGTATATTAGGAATCCCGTACTTCTCCTTCAACCAAGATACCGCCGCTTTGAATTGTGGCGCGTTATCTGTAACTAGCCTCTGTGGACAGCCCCATCTGCAGATTATATCTTCGAACAGAAACATGCCTAGCTGCGCCGCATTGTCCTTGATTAAAGGTCTGCCTTCCACCCAACTCGATAATGAGCATCTAGCATCGACAGCTAGCCCACACTTATTGGAGGTTGTACCCATAACCATGACATCTACATGCACCGTATGAAACAAACTAGGAGTATGAGTAACAACCGGCGGGATCTTTAATAGAGTGGTCTGCCTAGTTTGGCATGAATGGCATGAGTGAACATACCACTCCACATCTGCTTCCAATCCTGGCCACCAGTATCGTTGTAGAAGTTGACTTCTCGTCGCAAAAATACCTCGGTGTCCTTGTACATCCGATGATCCTTGTCCACAACTAGCCTGTGTGCCATGCCTTCGTCTAGCGTTTTCCGATACATCCTCCCCCCTTTCAAAAAGAAATGGGAAGCATATCTCATGAACGACCTATACTCGTCATCATCGTTCATCCCATCTGGACGTTTCAACGGGTTATTCAACCACGCTTTTATTAACGGCAGCTTAGCATCTCTCTTTCTGTTCCCTTCTGACCTACGATCCTCCTCGTAGTTCTCTCTCTTGTTTGGATCCCATTTCATTTCCAAGTCTGGAATCAAGGGTTCCATCGCTAGCACATATTCCGGTACTTCCATACCAAGTTTCTCATAGATCCCTTTGCGTTTAGCCGCTACTTTCTTTTCCAGTTCAAATTCCATAAGGTACTGTTCATCAAAGTCTTCAAGGCCTGTAGCCATATCCGTCATTTGAAGGTAACCGCCCCTAGTATCAATGAGGTGCTTAAATTCATCCAGTTCCAAAGGAGGCCGACTAGTGTCTGTATCTTCATGATCCTTAGGAGGCTCATTCTGATCATAGCCCTCTTCAGAATTAACGAACTGTTCATCCCCTGGAAAGGTGTCTCGTCTAGATAAACCATCCGGCGGGTGAGTTATTCCTGGTACATGCTTCAAAGTAAAGTGAAACATAAGAATTTTCTCAATCCATCGGTTGATCGTTGCATTAGGTCCCATGCCTGGATTCCTGATCATCCCTTTGATATAGCTAGCGTCGGTTTCTACCACTAGCCTGCGAACACCGAATATCCAATAATACATGGCTTCAAGTGCTCTCATTAAACCGTAGAGTTCCCTCTTTGGTTGCGAGTAGTTGGCTTCGACTTTGCCTAGCGCTATAGAAGCGAACTTGGCGAAGTACTTCTTCTTGGGGTCCCTCGGGTCTAGCTGATAGATAATTATACCAATAGCTTTCCACGAGGTGTCCACTTGTAGAAATATTTCCGAGTCCCATTCATAGTTCAAAGGTTTGAGTACTGGACAGTCCTTCAATTTCTCTCGTATCTGTGCTTGCGCCTCATCGCATTCCTTTGTCCATACAAATGGTACGTCTTTCTTGGTTAAGTCGTTAATGGGTGCAATAATGTCCCCATACTTCTCAATGAAACTACGCAACACTCCCGTAGTACCAAGATACACTTTGACCTGCGTATAATTCGCGCAAGGCCCCCAATTGTTAATAACTGCGATTCTATCTGGGTCCGCGACCCTTCCTGCATACGAGCATAGATGGCCGACCACTGTAAACCTATCTGCACATAGGACTAGCTTCTTACCAGAGAAAGTTCCCCCAGCATAGCCCATCCTAGTGACAATTCGGTTCAAGTTCTGAAAGTGTTCCCATACAAACCGCCTTATTTTGGGATTTTCTGGTATTCTCTCATAGTCTCCGTCTTCTGTCTCATATCTCGTCGCTGGTCCTCGTACAGCAACATCATCAATGTAGGGGATCGTTACATGAGGGATCTCATCTCGCAAGACGTAAGTAACATCATCGTGAAATATAGGAACGGAGTTTGTCCATCCCATAGGTAGCTTTACTAGCCTCATAGCACCAAAAGGCGTTTGAAACGTAGTATAGTCCCTAGATCCTTCCGCTAAGTCTCTATTATCATACCCCACAAACATATCTAGCGTTGCTCCGCAGGCTCTTCCCGCAAAATGCTCAGCTAGCTGCTCTGTACCAGGTGTAACACCCGAGTGCTGAATCGTTACTTTGTTCAAGTGCTCCAAGGCATGTACAATCCTCAACGACTTGCCGTCTTTCTTTATCACAGCGAAGATAGGCGTCCTATACGAAGAATTCGAGGGTTCATAAACACCATTATCAATTTTGAGCTTGATGTTCTTGCAGAACTCTTCGAAATGTCCCGGTGGAATAGGAATCTGTGAGCACACCCATGGAGTATGAGGCACTACAGGTATTTCCACAGGCGGGAAGAATTCGTGTTTGAACTGCCCTCTTTCTGAATCCTCCCAGGCAAAATGCTGATTATGTTTCATCATGAATTTATCGGCCAAGTCTAGCTCGGTCTCATTCATCAATCCATTTTCATGTGTTTTCCTGAACTCAGCCTGTCTTTCTGCCGTGTATCTTCCAGTGGGAACAAATTTTCCAGGGTGAGTGCTCAACGTTGGCATATCTGCCAACGGATCTCCTGTTATGTTCCGCACTATCCTAAACTTCGCTGGAAGCTCGCCAAGAATCGGTTTGATCTTATCAGCCACCGGTTTATATTTCTTGCCCATTAGCGTAGTAACTTTGCCACTTTTAGGATCTACTGATCCTGTCGCATCATATACTGCCTAGGTACAGTTGGTATAGCCGGCATCGCTTTTGTCACTCCTACTCTTGGGCTAGCTAGACCTCCCCTTTTTGCTGGCTCCGCTTTACCGGGCGCTAGCTTAGTGGGTCCTTTGTCAGAATCGTCCTGTTTACTCAAGAATACCGTCCTGGCTCGCATCTTCTTACCGGGCCGGCACTTCTTTTTCTCACGGTTCGATTTTGTCAGTCTCTGCGGCTCTTCTGCCTGATCAAAGCAGAATACATCCATGCCTTTCTCTGGCTCCAGGTCGCCTAGGTACTGTTGAAACAGTGCCGTAGCAGCCTCATCCGCTTTGAACGCTGACTGGGACACCTGCTAGTCCCAACTACAAGGTCTAATTAGACCATAGTTGTCCCCCCTAAATGTGGTCTAATTAGACCTCTCCTGGGCCAAAATCGCACTATGGAGACCCTACGGGGATTGGGGGGGACCTGGGGGACACCCGTCTCCCATAATACAGGCGGAGGGGGGGACGGGGGACCCACAGCACGTAGTGTGGGGACAAAGAAGAACAGATAACCGCTGTGAGGGGACGGGGGACCCACAGCATGTAGTGTGGGGACAAAAGGGACTAGACACCCGCTGGGAGGGGACGGGTGACCCACAGCATGTAGTGCGGGGACAAAAGGGACTAGACACCCGCTGTGAGGGGACGGGTGACCCACAGCATGTAGTGTGGGGACAAAAGAGACTAGATACCCGCTGTGAGGGGACGGGTGACCCACAGCATGTAGTGCGGGGACAGGCGGGACTAAATACCTGCCGTGGGGGGACGGATACCGCTTGGGGGGGACATTTGCACTAGACATTGGTGGTGGGGGGACAATGAGGCAAAAGGGGGACATTTGCCCTCGATATCGGTGGTGTGGGGACAGTTAGGACTTGGAGTACTACACATCAGGGATGGGGGGACAGTCAGGGCTTGAGGGGACATTTGGACTACACATTGGCGGTGAGGGGGACAGATACCGCTTGGGGGGACATTTGTACTAGCTATCGGTGGTGAGGGGGACAGATACCGCTTGGGGGGACATTTGTACTAGCTATCGGTGGTGAGGGGGACAGATACCGCTTGGGGGGACATTTGTACTAGCTATCGGTGGTGGGGGGATAACTAGTCCTCAGAGACCATGTATATCGTGTGAAGCTCCTCTGCCAACTCCTCATCTTCCGCCTGCTCACCCACATCATCATCATTCTCCTCATCAGAATCCGGCGAACTCTCCATCTCTCTTGCCAAGGCCTGTGCACGAAACTCTGAACCCTCCCTACCACTTTCCACCACTCCTTCCATCGGCTGAGGTTCTGGTGCCTTTGAGAGTCGGATCCCAGGCTCAAGGGTCCCAGTGAACAGTGGTCCCGCTTTCTTAGCCAGACCTTCGAAACGTTGCATGTGCACAGAATCATATCTTTCCCGCTGGAAACAATATTTTCGAATGCACCAAGCAAGTCCTGGATCTGACTCCTGGAGCTCAATCTCCTTCGAAGCAAGGAAGGCCTTCTCATCCCGGATGTGTGTGATGACTCGACGAATTTCTATGTTGCATCTTTTGATTTCCTCCCGAGCCCGTTCAATCTTGAAGTACTTATCAAGTAAGAGCCGAGCCGCCGGAGTTGCCCATGGCCGTACTTCCCCCAGCTCAGCCGGCTTCCGGAGGAGATCGAAGTCTGCTAGGAAGGCATATTCAATAACCTCCGACCAACTGAGCTGACGTCCAGGAGGAACAATGGACTTCGCAGAGTTATTGTAAGTTTTCAGGGCATTTCGGATTGCCTGTGATCGGACTTGAAGGGCCTTTGCAATATGTTTACGAAGCTTGTATCCTATTCGGAGTCAATACAATGTTTTTAAATCAAGGTCGAATGGCCTACCTGTCTGCGAGAGGTTCATCTTTGTGAGTTCAAACATCCGTTGGACTACCAAACGCTCCAGTTTCAGCAGCGCCAGACGGTACCTCTTGGTGCTCACCAGGTGAGCCGCTTCGGCCCACTCTGGTGAGGTATCAAGCCACCGGTCCTTGACACCCATTCGGATCTCGGTCTCCTGCACCTCTGCCCAAGCCTTGTCAAAGTTTTCCTGTGCGTGTCGACGAACTGTGGTCGACGCGGTCGAGTCCTTCGCCTTAACAAGCTCGAGTTTCAAACTTTTTAAGGGGACATAGGGACGGCAGGGGGACGGCGGTGCGGGGACGGCGGTGTGGGGATGTAGGGGACCCGGGACGGGACGTGGTTAGTGTAGGGGGGACAATCAAAACATGAGCCATGAAATGGGAAAGGAGATGAGAACCACGGACCGTCGATCAGCCAAATTGACAAGACGCTGGTAGTATTCCATGTGCAGGGTATCCTCCTCTGAGTCAGCCATGAGACTCTTCAAAAACTTGAATTCTGACTCCAGTCGTTTTGGGAATTCAGATACGTCATCAATTCCGGCAGCCTGCATGGCCGAGTGTAAGGCGGACTCGCCCTCAAGAATCTCCAGGGCCTGCCAGTAGTTGTTGACCAAAAACTTGCCTGGATGTACCCACAAATTGAGCAAAATTCAAAGAATGCAAAGTTTGACTTACTCAAGTTAGCGTATGTCTCATGGGCATCGAAGTGCTTGAAGTAGGAGGTTAGAGTCTGCAGCCGATGGAACACGCTGGCATAGCGAACAGAGCCCGCCATCGAATTGGACCTCGAGAAGAATCTTTCACAACCCTCGAGGTCCTCGAGACCTAGGCCAAGCACATAGGAGGCCAGGTACAAGAGTTGACACAGTCGGTTGTGGGCATGGCCATGGAATGCACCGACGAGGAAGGTGAACTTCTTGAGGAGCGCTTTGGCACCAAGGGGACTGTTCCAAAGGGTGGAGGCCGAGCCGCAGCCTATGTCGTATCCCGCTCCAATGGCAGCCCCGAAGACCTCCATTAGCTCGTTGACGACCGCGAGGGGATACTTGGATCTGGGGGCTGATGTTAACTGGTGGTATGCCGCTGAGTGGAAACACTTACAACTCGCCACTGCGCACCATGTCTGCAACCAGCAGAACAAATCCGTGCCGGCACAGGCAGATGAAAACCCCTGTCTCATCGTACACTCCCCACATCCGCTTTGAGGCGTCATTTGCAAGGTTCTTCCACCGTTCTTCGCATCCACGTGCGGCTCCATGTGGACTCGGGTTTTCCGCAGCTGCTGGTATGGCTGTCTCGGGTTCGGGGTGCGAGTCCCGGGGCGAGGTTAAGGCGGTGACCCAAGACATGGTTGAAGATCAGTCTCACCGCTGTCTGTCCCGCTTGTCCCGCTTGTCCCGCTTGTCCCGCTTGTCCCGCCTGTCCCGCCTGTCCCGCTTGTCCCGCTTGTCCCGCTTGTCCCGCCTGTCCCGCCTGTCCCGCCTGTCCCGCTTGTCCCGCTTGTCCCTGTCCCGCTTCCTTCTTTCGCTTCTCCCAGTCCTTCCTCCACTCATCCACCCTATCCTTCGACCAAAGGTTGACCTTCTCTCGAGGTATGAAGTAATCCTTCCCTGCGCGCGCTGCGCGCGGGTCGAATCTCTCTTTTGATTCGCCAGGAATAAGATTACCCTCCTCATCAAAGTCTTTTGCCTCTCTCCGAAGCACACGCTTCAGAGAGTCATTGCCGTCCATGGTTACCAGCATGGAGAATTCCAGCTCTTCCTCCCCCTCCAGCTTGTACATGCAGCCCGAGCAGCAGTTCATCAGACGCCAATTAGGTGTGTCTCGAGCCAATGCTCTCATCACCCGCCCGTCAACATTATCCAGAAGGCCGAGAAAGACATCGTAGCTGACGGAGAACTGTTGTGATCGGTAAGGCTTGAAGGCGTCTCCGTGGAGGTCGGATATGGTTTTTGTCCACGCCTGAATAGACAGAGTAGGGGTTCGGAGGTGTGCGACGCGGAAAAGCTCCATGAGCCTTATTGTGAAGGCGAGCTTGGGGTTCCATGGTGCGCAAGGAATCAGGCCATGACGGATTAAGGAACAGGTAGTGAATTTGTCCATATGACGCCTAGGAACACAAGCAGTGTAGGTACCTTCAAAATCGGACATCAGTGGTATCACAAGAAGGGTAACTCATCATACATACAAAATACATCCACGACGATGATAAAGAAATTTTTCTGCACCTCTTGTGGATCCGGCGCTGTAACGTCCTTATCGAATGATCCTCTGACCTCCGCGCCCCATTCGATGTAGGAGTCAGTCATTGCATCCATCTGCCCCGCGAAACCGTTGGCCAGAAGTTCGACTCTTCTCCGTCGTTTTCGTCGGTCGGGATACTGCCTGCAATATGTGAGGTATGTGTCCCGAAACCTGAGTTATTTTTCTAACTTTCTCTTTCGCTCACGTTCACGCTCCCGCCTCATGGCATCCTCCAGTGTGTCACGGAATTCGCCGCCGCCCGCGCTCTCCATGAGGCCTTCGCCATTGCCATTGAGCGCATCCTCGAGGTCATTGAGCCCAGCAGGGCCGATGTCCTGCCATTGGTCCTCGTGTTCGGGCTCTGCGATGTCACGCAACTTGTTGAAGGCCAAGCGAGCAGCAGCGGGGAGCGCTCGTTATGGGTTAATTACACAATTCGAGACGGTCGACGGTGAAACGGGCAAGATGCGCTAACAGTGAAAATGGGCTAACTAAGCTCTGAATGCGGGCTAGCTGAACACTAACACACCACACACAAAACCTAACACAACACCAAATCCTCTACTTATACTTCACTAAGACTAAGCGCGTCTTCCTCAGTGAGTTCGGGTCCGAGCCGTAGTATGCGACTACTGGTTTGGATTCCTAGCACAACGAGAATTGAATTATGGCCTCAACTATCCCAACTAAACAAACACCACACTATTCGCTAGCTACCCTTGACGTTCCGAAACAAGACTTCCCAAGGTTGGGATGTACAGGTTTGGGGGTGATAAGGATGTTTACTAGGCGGACGCACAAAGTGCAGTCGTCCTAGGCGAGGTAAATGAAGTGTCTATCTGAAAACTTCCACTAATGGACTATGCTGCTTCTCCTGCACTTCCTCTATGGCTTGGCTAGCTAAATGCTGCTAACAGCCGACTTAGACTCCTCTGAATCCAAGCTCTTTTCTGTTACACTTGGGCTTATTAAGGACCCCGAGTATTCTCTTAGCTCAACTAGTCGGTCAATGAATCGACTGGCAGTTCTACCAAAGTGCTGTGCCGGGCGTGGTCCGTTTTACGGGAGGCGTTTCCTGGTCACCCAATGCGTAGCTACCACTGAAGTCCACCACAAAGCTAGCCGCAACTCTCAAACTTAAACTCTCGTGCTCTCGGTCCTGATTTATACGTGGAGAATGGCACCGCTCACAAACTCCCAACGCGAAGCTTCGACTTATTGGTTCACACAGTTACTTCTGGATCCAACAAACAACGCTGCGATTTCTATAGACTGGTTTACAACAGAGAAGGTACTTTATCTCCGCTTCGACTGGCCTGAGCACACCCTTATCGACTGAGCGATGAGCGGGGCATGAACTGGTCTCTAGCGGTATTTTATGAGGCTTTATATACTGTTCAGAGAGAAAATGATGAGGTAAAGAGAAATGAGTAAAACAGGCCGATGTTCTGGTCATGCGACCGCCTCCGGAAGACGAGCCGGGTCCATTCGTGGTCTAGGCTTGCCTAGCTGGCCAACTATCTGACCATCTCGACAGCCAAGCCGGGTATAATTGCCTTTCTCAGCGTGCTAGTCTGCACCCGAGCAACTCTCCATGTGCAACTCCACTCCGGAACTACTATTCCCGGTGCAGCTTGCTCATAATCACGCCATTCCACCCCGCTATCTTACGGACTGAACATCCTAGCGTTCATCCACTGCTCCATCTCAACATGAATTCACTGTTTCCGCTATTTGTCTTCGTTAGGCTCTTTGGATCGCGTCGCGTCCATCACCTGACCTGCTGGTGGGTATACTCCTATACCCCATATAGTTGGTCCCTTTGCATTGTCTCAGCTAGCGCCACTTTGACCGCTACTGTATCGACTTCAGCAGTGTATGTCCAGCTGCTATGGTACTAGCCGCCTTCCTACACCCGCTAGCTCGCTCGTGCTCGTTCCTACTCTGCGCTAGCTCGACCAAAGCTCCGTCTGTGCAGTCGTTGGTCCTCGTTCATAGAATCCTTGACACTCTGAGGTACTAGACCTGTATGTTTATCTCCTTGATGCGTGTATTCGCCTAGTGTAACGCTTGTAAACCGCGCCTAGCACTATAACTCGTACTACAGCCAGCAGCCGGAGCTCACTCTGACTCTCCTTTGTACCACCGAACAGAGTTCCCATTGCTAGTTTGTAGCCCTGAGAAGCTAGTAATGTACTTAATAGAAGCTAGCAGACTTCGTCATGCGCTAGCTCTAAAAAGCGCAAAATGTAGCTAGATGGCAGCACATTGCAAACGCGCCGTTTCAACGGTACTACCATACCTGCCACCTCTTCTTGTAATTGCTTCTGTGCTTCCGCGCGCATCTTTGTTGAGAAACTTGAGGTAATGGTCTTGCTGGTTGTTCGAACGCCCCCGTTGGTGGTGAAGACCGGCACGCTGACTCGAACCTTCGGTGGCCGAACGGCCACGCCTAGGACGCGTTTCTTCACCTTGTCTTTGGTCATCACGTTGCGGGAGTTGGAAGGCTTGTTCACAAAGTTTGTTGATGGAGCACGTGCGTTCAAGCTTGAGGTGACCGGGGTGGGGGGACAGGATTGTCTTGGGGTGACCAGAGTTGAGGTGACCGGGGTGGGGGGACAGGATCGTCTTGGGTGTAGACAAAAGATCTCCGTTATTTCGGATAGTGATCGGACTTGGATCGGACCGTGAAATTTGTTGGCACTTTTGTTTGCAACCACCACCTGAGATTCGCTCGCAACCACCCCCACAGCGGGCGATATGGTGTACAGTCGGATTGCTCATAACGCATAAGGTCATAATGCATACCAGCCAAAATTTCCTCATAACGCATCGGATTTTGGATCCACCAAAATGCATTTTGTCACTGTAAAGGGGTGGTCATAATGCATAAATGCCCATAATGCATAGGATCCAACCAGATTCCCCTCATTTTGGCAGGGAACGGATGTTATGCGTTATGAGCAATCCGACTGTATATCCCAGGTAAGCTCTTCCTTCCTTTCTTTACTGGCACTTGCCACCCCTCCTTCCCTTTCATGCCTCACCCTACAAGCCACTTGCTAAACCTGTGCCACCGTGGCACTCGAGCCCGGGAACATAGTGGCATAGGCAAAGCGAGTGGTATTGCCGATTACAGCTCCTACCTTCCGTCCTGTGCATCCTCGACGCCTCGCTTTCCTTTTCCGCTTCTGTTTTTTTTTTTTTTTCATTCTGATTTGTTTTTTGCTTTTGCAGGTCTTCATGTTGTTTTAGACGCGTTATTCCATGACTTCCGGGTGGTAAGTACTGCTTTCGAATGTTTTACCGACTCCACAACCCGTGTCTTGTTTTAGACGCGTTCTGGACGTGGTTTTTCGCCTTGGGAAGGCGAGACCATAAATGTGGCCCCCGGGTTTGATATCACCACCGCTGTTGTGTCTGCCCTCGATAGTGAGCAACACGAAGACTTGGCGGAACCAGACACCACGGACGAAAACCTGTCGTCTTTAGCGGCAGCCCTGACAGTGACTCCCATCCCCGAAACCCCAAGTCTCTCGATGGCTTGCGAACCGAGTAACACCTCAGCCCCGCGGAAGGATCGTGACAAGTTGGGCTCTAAAGCGAGGCGACGAGCTGCGCGTAAGGCCTCCAAGGTCAACGACCACGTCAATCTGTTGCCACCAGCACGCCGACCAAAGCACGTCAAGACCGCCGTGCCCGTGAAGACGAAATTTCAGCTAATGAAACATCGTGTCGCGTCAACTGGCTGGATCGGACTTCGGGACGATGGCCAATCCGAGCAAGAAAAAGCCGCTGATTTTGAAGAGCCTGGATGGACCCCATCACACAGACTTCCCGATTTTTCGGAGAACAACGCCGGTTCAAGGGCTTTCAATACGCCAAGTACCTCGGGCCGTACGTCTCTCTATATTATCCCAGCATTCCAGTTACTAACCCTTCAAAACCACAGTAAAACCCGCCCACTCGTTGATGCTGCCGGCCGTGTCTTTGCGGTCTTTGGTGGGCACCCAGATGACCCGAACTGGAAGCGGGATGTCCACGACCCCGCGGTGGAGGCTATGGAAGAGGCCAGGGCGAAGTGCAAGGTCTCTGAGGCGAGAACCTACCACCGTCGAGGAAACTGGCCTCCGCTCAGTGCCGGTGACTCCTATGGTGGCGGACAGACTCATCCCGGGGCACTGGTCAACGGAGTAATTAATACTGCCGTTCTGTGCGCGCTGATGAGCAATATTGCCTTTATCAGGCTGGCGGGTTTTGCCACAGGTATGTCCTTCCCCTTAGACAATGTCCCCTTAGACAATGTCCCCTTGGACGATGTCCCCTTAGACGACTGTTCTGATACATTGTACAGGTGTCTTCGCCAACTGGGCGCCCAACCTCTTTACATATTATGCTACCCATATGCGGCATTTCTACAAGAAGTACCGTCACCTCAAGCGACCTTTCCTCAACAGTATATGGTGCGCCTGTACCTTCAATTTAGGACCTCAAACATGTTCCCTCGGACATCGGGACTTCGCCAATCTTGCATTTGGGTGGTGCGCCATCACCGCCCTTGGTAATTTTGATTACACCAAGGGTGGGCATCTTATCCTATGGGATTGCAAGATCATTTTGGAATTCCCACCCGGCTGCACCATCCTGCTCCCTAGTGCTGCCATTTTTCACTCCAACATTCCCATTGGACCCAATGAGCGTCGTTATTCCTTCACACAGTACAGTGCTGGGGGCGTTTTTGGGTGGATCGAGCATGGTTTTCAGTCGGAGGAGGCTTATCTTGCTAGCCTGTCGAGCGAGGAGCGGGCCAGAGACCGTACTGAGACCAGGGAGCGATGGTCGAAGGGTGTGGGGCTCTTTTCTACTTTAGAAGAATTGGTGTCGATGTAATTTTCACCTAGTTTAATACACTTTTGTTAATTTTTGTGTGTCCCCTCCCCACGGTTACCTCCCTCCCATGGTGGACATTGTCCACCACACCACCGTTCTAGGGGGGATGTTGTCCCCCCACCACCATTATATCAGCTGCTCAACGGGATGGGTTTTTAGCTATCGCGAACTCGTTTTTGCCTGATTGTGAACTCGCCAAATCAAGTGTTACAAAAAGGACCTCATTTAATTCATCCCACATAGTTAGTCACAATTTTGAAGAGACAGAATCATCTTTTAGAACCATAGGCATCTCCTGAATAAATCCTGGGTTTTTTGAAGTCAGATAGTTGCGCAAGCCATTGACCTCAAGATCGGTTTGAGTTTGCCTGTATTTATCTCGAAATTCGTTCCACAACCACCACCACTCCCACACAAACTCTCCCGATGGCTGGCCACAACTCTCAATCCAAGTCGTATGGACCCCTAGACCACCTCCAACTGACTTTTACCCACTCGCTTTGCCTCCTAGGGGCCAGAACACTGAAAAAGACCGAAAAACCCCCACTGCAAACTCTCGCACTAGAGCGGCCCGTCGTCTTGCATCTGCCCAGTATCGACTCAAGTACGTTTGGATGGAGCCTCCTGTGCCCACGAATGACTGCTGGCCCCAGAAACAAAGACGAACTTAACGAAAAGGCCCGAGAGCGAATGGCGAGGTACCAGTAATGATTCTTCCTACCTCCAGACCCAAACTGACTACTACGTCTATGTATCATGCTTCAGACTCCGAAGGAAGGCTAAGGAAGACCACTCCCTCAATGAGGCCCAAGTGAACATGAATCGCGCGCACAATGCCACTTACCGTGCCAAGTCCGTCCGCCAACTTTGTGCTTGTAGATTGTACTAACTTGCGATTGAGACACAGGAAGGAACTTCAAGTCAAAGCCATGCTTAGACTTGATGATCTACACTGGCGCAAGTATGGACGGCCAAGTCCTGCCGCTGAAAAGCGAGACTTTCCCGAGGAGTTGCAGTGGTTTCAGGAGGAAGGTTGGTCGGAGCGTATGCCCGCTCATCTTCGTGCCCGTCGTCAGCAGTCAGGAGAAATGCTATAGGGTTCAGGTAGATCGAAAAGAGGCGGCTTGTATGCACACAGGCCAAAAAACTTAATAAACTCTTTCTTGATGCGAAAAGCTGTCCCCCCACCACATGTCCCCCTACCACACACCGTGCGTCTTAGGGTAGACACTGTCTACCACACGACCAATAAATCAGTCATGTGCCGTTCAACCAATGTGGCTGTGCAACTCACCTTTGTCGCTCTTCCACCATGTCGACTCTCAACTACTACTGTTACCCGCCTGTCCACGCCTCCTCCGGATGGGACGAGACGATCACCCCGGGCGTGTGGCTTGTTACTAACCCTAACTGTCCGTCTCCTGGCCCCGGACTGTACACTTCTTGGTACGCACTTAGCTCTCTCTCACCGACTATTCCCTTGATTTTTAAAAAATGGACAGGCATGCATGCGCCGCGGTGACCGACGGGATGGCGGAAACTCCCACCTACTATGATCGCCAGGAGGACTCGTATGCCGCTTGGCATGTCTGCTGCCGTTTGGGCGAGCACAATCACCCTGCTGACCCTGTCGCCTGGTCCCCCTTCAAGCATCGGGTGAAGGTCGAGTCCCCCGCCCCCCCAACCCCCACCAAGGTCCCGCAGCACATTAGCCCGGCGTCTCCCAGCCTGGCCAACCTGCACTTTGCGGTGCGTGGGGGTGAGGTCATCTACTCCGATCCGGAGTCTGCCCTTGAACACCACCTTCGCGTCGCCGGTGGGTCAGCAAAGACCGAAATCATTGCCACCGACAACTACTACAAGGCCATCTTTTTTGCCCGGGGAGCAGGGGAGTCAGCAGCGGAACAGCTTGCTCTTGCTCGCACGAATAACACTGATCCCTTTGTCGCTACGAAGCCTGGCGTTCCCTGCGGGTCGATTACAGCGCCCATCAGCCCACCCCCGCGCACTCCAGCAACCCCCCGCGCCACAACGTCCAGCGGCGCTCGGGGTGGAAGGAAACCCATCCCCGCGCCGGTCTTCGCACAGCTGTCCGGGGCCACCTCGGTCCGCAACAAGGCCAACCACGGTCAAGGCTCGCGCGCGCGATTGGCGTCGACCAGCGCCGGGGTCGATGAAAGCCGCTCGAAGGCCTCGGAGAAGAGGCTGGCCGCCATCAAGGGTGCTCTAGAGGGCAAGGGGAAGGGGAAGGTCAAGTCGGAAAGCGTAGAGGACGGCGGGGAGGAGACGGACTACGATGTCGACGGGGAGTACGAGCGGTTGGCTAGCGGCTGGGTTCCAGTCGAAGAACGCTTCGACCCCAGCTCCGAGAACAAGCCCCGCGACGATGCCTGACCCAACCTACATGTGTGCTCCCTTCTTCATAAAATGCTTGCTGGATATGTATTGTATATAGGTCATCAATCTTGAATGAAACGCGGCTTACTTTTGTTTGCAATTGGAAAAGGCGAAAACCTGCGGTAGGGGGACAAAGGGGACGTCTTTCAGCATATTCCAAGTCCTAGGGTAGACCAGGTGTCCCCCCCCCGGCCGTGTCCCCCCATGTCCCTCCACTGCAGCGTCCTTTTGTGATGGTCACCGCAGCACGTGTTCTGGTTGAGTCGATGTGACATCAAGTCCTTTTTCTGTCACCTCACCACCACACCCCAGAATGCAAAAGTGAGTGTTCACTTACCGTTATGCAGGTTTGCTGACGCTTGCCAGACGAATGACCCGATCCAGCCACCCCGTTGGCCCCGTCACCAGGCGCTCCGCCGCCAAAAAATCTGTGCCATCCGCAAAAAAGGCCCCCGCTCGCAAGAAAAACAAGGCAGCTCCCAAGAAAACCGCGGCAGCTCCAGCCGTAGTTGAAGCTCGCGCGTCCGATGACGAGGAGGAGCTTGACCCCGAGGACGCCGAGAAAAAGGGGAAGACAGCGGCTCGGGCTCGTTCCAACAAAACCAACCACACTCCCGCTGCGTCCGATGACGAGCAAGACGAGCTCAACGAACTCGACTCCAAAATCTTGGAAACAATCGACCCCGACCTCCTCAACGACTTGAATCAAATCGATCCCTCCCTCCTCAAGGACCTCGAGGACAACACTGACGATGATACCGAGGCGCCTGTGCCACCCGACGACGAGGGGTCTGTGCCACCCGACGACCCGCCCATGCCACCCGTCGACGACGCGCCTGTGCCACCCGACGACGACGCGCTTGTGCCACCCGACGACGACGCGCCTGTGCCACCCGACGACGACGCGCCTGTGCCACCCATCAACGACGCGCCCGTGCCACCCATCGACGACGCGCCCGTGCCACCCGTCAACCACGCGCCCGTACCACCCGATGATGGCGTGCCTGTGCCACCCATCGACGACACGCCCTTGCCACCCGTCGACGACACGCCCCTGCCACCCGTCAACGACGCCGTGCCACCCGTCAACGACACGCCCGTACCACCCGCCGAGACCCCCAACCCGCCCTTCACAGAGACGCCGGTCCCGCCCGCCCCGCCTGTCACTGAGACGCCCGCCCCGCCCGTTACCGAGACGCCCCCCGAAGACGGTCCCGCTAGCGGTCCCGCTAGCACTTCACCTACCAATTCCTCTAACGGTCCCTCTAACAGTCCCTCTAGCGGTCCCCCTTCCACCCACCAAACCCCGCCGGTTCCTCCAGAGACCAATAAAGAAGGCGGGGCCCCAAAGGCAGTCGTCACTGTCGCCAACCCACATGCGCCAGCCCAGGGCCCCAACCTCACTCTCGATGGCGCCTCTTGGTCGGCGCGGAACCCTGATGCGCCACAGCAACCCCCTCCAAAGCTGCAGAAGAAGCCGGAGCTGGGGGACGCAGAGAAGGCGAGCTTGAAACTGAAGCGGGAGGAGAAGCTGAAGGAGAAGCAGGAATACGAGAGCGCTGTCGCGGCGTTCGAGGGCGAATTGAAGGAGAGGGCGGAAGAGTTGGCGAAGCGTTTCGATAAGACGGTGACCGAGGTGAAGAAGGCTCTCCGCGGTAATCTGTCGCTCGCCAAGGAGCGCAAGGTCAGCCTCCACAACGCGAAGGTGTGGCGGTTTTCGAAGGAGATCAACGCCAGTATGTTTTTATCTCTTGTTCTTCTCTCTTTCTTTGGTTGATTTTTGGTGTAGATCGCGGACCCGGGGATAAGATCAAGCCGCCTGAGCTGCAGAGGTTGATGAAGGCGGACCCAGCGTATTCGAGTCTGACGCAGGAGGAGGAAGAGTTGCTGCTGCAGGAGCACGCAGAGCACAAGGGGGTGAAGAAGTCGGGGACCCGGCTGACCAACGCGGCGGCAGCGAGAGACGTGACCGCGTTCGGAACGCGTATTGAAAGAGATGTGAGTTTTCAAAGAATATGGCCGCCAGTGTCGTACTGATATTCCTTCCAGTGCGCCAGCCTCTACCGTCGCACAGGAGCGGTCGCCTTCATCACTATCGGGAGGTCCGACGTCAACGATACCCTCAAGCCCACCTGCCTGGGTGTCGCCGACGCGATACCATTTTTTCCCCGCATCCTCCATACAACCGCTGACCAGTTCGCCATCCGATTCGACAACTACACGGTCAACAAGGACGCCATCGGACTCGACCTTGGGTACCAGACCCTGCGACGGGATTGTACGTCGTT
Organism: Mycena alexandri; assembly: GCA_029233265.1. Lineage (NCBI taxonomy): Eukaryota > Fungi > Basidiomycota > Agaricomycetes > Agaricales > Mycenaceae > Mycena > Mycena alexandri. The sequence continues at coordinate 7,562 of JARJCM010000376.1, read as the reverse complement.
GGTTTCCGAGAACCTCGGTAAGTGCAAATTTGACATTTCAGCGCTCAATGTCAGCGCCCACTGTCACTCACATGTTTGCAACAGAGCAAAAGATCAACAAGAAAGTCAGCATGCGTTACGAGGACTACGACCGCTTCGTTCTCGAGTACGTTATTATTTTTGTTTTGTTACATCCCTTTTTGATATCTACCTTCACAGCCACGGATACGAGCTGCTGGGATGGCCCGAGGACGTCCCCTTTATGGCCCCCAGCAACCTCGGCACCGTCGAACGACTCCGCCCCCTGTACGATGCCCTGGTATCTGGGTCCTGCCGTTGGGAGCCGATCTCGGAGGAGAGGAAGAAGGAACTGGCGGCGGCGGTGGCGAAGAAGGAGAAGAAGTCGAAGAAAGAGCGGTCCGACAAGGGGATGAGCTGGGCTGAGTCGAAGGCGGCGAGGGAGAAGAGGAAGCGGAAGGAGAGAGACGACGACGACGAGGACGACGACGATGACGACGAGCGCGAGGGCGGTCACAAGAAGCGCCGGCGCACCAACCTCAGCGGCTATACGTCGGAGGAGAGGCGGGAGCACAAGCGCAAGATGGACCGCGAGAAGAAGCAGCGGCAGCGGGCGAAAGCCAAGGAGAGGGCGGCCAAGGCTGATGAGAGCAAGACGAAGACGGCCAGGAAGAGGAAGAGGGCAGCGGAGGAGGAAGGGGGTGAGGAGCCCGTCGCCAAGAAGACCAAGGGCAAGTCCTCCGGCAAGAAGGTGGTCAGTCGCGAGACGATCAGCGATAGCGGGGAGGAGGAATGGGTGCCCGAGGGGTCAAAGAAGAAGGCGCCGAAGCTGAAGCCCGCCAAGGAGGTCGAGGAGGACGAGAGTGACAAGGAGCCCGAGGACGACGTCGGCTCAGAGTCCGACTCCTCGCCCCGACGATCCTCCCTCAACCTTCCCTTCGCCGCCAAGCCCAGCAAGGCCTACCAGCGCGTCATGGCCCTCGCCGATGAGAACCGCCAAAGGAGCGACCGTGCGATGATAAAGAAGAAGAAGGAGCTTCGGCGCGCGAATCGCAGCCTTCTTTTGTCTCCGCCCAACAGCCCCCGCAAGCCCAGCAGCCTACACAAGGCCAGACCCTTGCTCTCTTCCACCGGACAACTCCCCAAGTCCCTCCTTCTCATCGACAAGTCCAACGTCGACAGCAGCAGCGAGGACGACGAAGAAGAGGACGAGGACAAGGCCGAGGGGAGTGTCGAGGACAAGGGCGAGGGGGGTTCGGGTTCGGGTTCGGGTTCGGGTTCGGGTGCGGGTGCGGCTGCCTAAATGCCCCCGCTGTTCTTATCTGCTGGTTCGCTGCCGCTGCTCTCCTCGACACCTCCCGAAGTCTGGCGCGTTTTTTTTTGTTTGAATTTATATTGCTACATACTACAAATGTCTCTGAATGCCGCGTCTGAATGATTTTCTTGCTCTAGGTGCGGGGACAGGTCCCCCTAAGAAATGTCCCTTAGCAAATGTTCCCTTTAGTGACTTGTATATTTTCTGGTATATTTTCTGGTCTGCGCTGTGGGGACATGTCCCCTTATCGAACATCCCTGTAGTAAATGTTCCCTCAGTGACTTTAAGATGCTGAGTTACTTAGTATAGGTCAGTAAGATGCTAAGGTTAGCACTAGCAGGGAGGGGAGTTGTGTCTCAGGTGCAACTCCCAATGTCCTCATATTCCATTCTTTCTCTTTTTTTTTTCAAATATCTTCACCTCGGGGTCCATTTTGTTTCCCTTCCTTTTTCTGCTGTTACCATTTGTAGTCAATGTATAACCAGGCTGCAAATCTGTGTGCGCCAAAGCCTTTGTATCCTCCACCGCCAATATTTAGTACAAAAATGTCCCCTTTGCGCCCTGATTGTCCCCACACCATCAAGGTCTCTTGCAAATGTCCCCCCAAGCGGTATCTGTCCCCCTCACCACCAATGTGTAGTCCAAATGTCCCCTCAAGCCCTGACTGTCCCCCCATCCCTGATGTGTAGTACTCCAAGTCCTAACTGTCCCCACACCACCGATATCGAGGGCAAATGTCCCCCTTTTGCCTCATTGTCCCCCCACCACCAATGTCTAGTGCAAATGTCCCCCCCAAGCGGTATCCGTCCCCCCACGGCAGGTATTTAGTCCCGCCTGTCCCCGCACTACATGCTGTGGGTCACCCGTCCCCTCACAGCGGGTATCTAGTCTCTTTTGTCCCCACACTACATGCTGTGGGTCACCCGTCCCCTCACAGCGGGTGTCTAGTCCCTTTTGTCCCCGCACTACATGCTGTGGGTCACCCGTCCCCTCCCAGCGGGTGTCTAGTCCCTTTTGTCCCCACACTACATGCTGTGGGTCCCCCGTCCCCTCACAGCGGTTATCTGTTCTTCTTTGTCCCCACACTACGTGCTGTGGGTCCCCCGTCCCCCCCTCCGCCTGTATTATGGGAGACGGGTGTCCCCCAGGTCCCCCCCAATCCCCGTAGGGTCTCCATAGTGCGATTTTGGCCCAGGAGAGGTCTAATTAGACCACATTTAGGGGGGACAACTATGGTCTAATTAGACCTTGTAGTTGGGACTAGCAGGTGGACTGGGATGCACACAAGTATGCGGTCCGCTGATCCTCCTTTGTAGCTATCTTTCCGTCTTTTGGCTTCGCATATCCAATGCAAACCAAATTTCCTTCTGCGTCTAAGTCCCAGGCCGTCATTAATTCTCCCTCCTCGTCGAGTTCATCGAATAATGTCAAAAATCCTGCGGGACTTCTCTGCTAGCTGAGCCGTCTGTGCTAGCGTTAGAATTAGGAGCCTCTTGTCCCGCACCATGACCCCTAGGGAAAGTAGGTAAAGTACTTTGAACTCCCGTGAAAGGATCTGTGAGCGTCACGAAGACATCCCCATTCTTCTTATTCGCTACAACAGTCTCTGCCAACATCTCGAATGGTCTCCCTAGTAGAACATCATACGGTGCTGCTTTCAGAATATGCACTTGGAGATATAAGGTCACACTAGCTTTTTCCACCGGTGCCTTCGTCACGGAGCTTGCCGTGCACTGTGAATTCCGAGCTTGCGTTTTCCGGGCCCTCGCTAACGCTCGGGCGACCCGTGGGAGAAGGCATGTGACATATCATGTGATATATCAGGTGATTCTCGGCTAGTTGTGTTTTAATGTATAGGACCCCCAAATTTGAATTGCACATTCTTGGCTAGCCCCAACGTTTTCTGTACTTGTTTATTGGCTACTTGCATAAGAATGGTCATCCGGGTATCCCAGTCTAAACCTAGCTTCAGAGCTGTTTCCAGACTCATCGACACGATTTGAGACCCACTATCTGCGATAGATTCTACCTTTATGCCTCTCACATGCGGGAATAAACAACAAAGTTTTCCTGACAACGGGGGTCACAGCTAGCTTGATATCCATTGGCTTTTGGTCCGGGGCTAGCGACTCAAAATACTGTAAGACAGGGTCTCCGATGCTTCCCTCAGCTAACGCATGGTCAGCCGTGGTAACAACTTCCGGGAACGTATCGAACATAAGCATCTTCATTGCATACCCCTTCTCATCCACTATGGTCAAGTCCGTGGGTTCTAATCTCTCGTTCAAATCAACCGGCCCTAGCACGCTCTCTTCGTCGCTAGCAGCGCCTTGCTCTCCTTCCTCGTAAACCTGTGTTACAGAGAGGGTTGAAAATTTTGATGCCCATATGTCCCCTTCTGTGGTTTTCACAAAATTGACCCATCGGGACTTGGGTGCCTCTGCTGCCAGAGCACGTAACAACTTCGAGTTACTGTCTATCAAATCTCCCAACTTTGTAGGTACTTGAAGGTTGCGAATCTCCTCGATAAGACGAATATTTGCCGAATTCTCTTTCTCAGTGTTTTTCGCAGCTCTCTTTCGCTTTGGGCCCGGCTCTCTAGCAGCGCTAGCTGAAGGTTCAGTAGGTTTTCGCGGCAGGACTGGCGCTGAAGGCGCTTCCTCCATAGGTACAACGTTCCTGAAAGGTAATTCATCATTTACTTTTCTAGGCCGCACGTAGTCACGTTCATCTTCTGAGTCTTCAACTTCCTCTACTGTTGCTCGTCTGCTCCTTCCAGCCTCTGGTTGCCTCGCAGGTACTTCAACTTCTGCCGTGGCTTTTGGTTTAGCGGTTCTACTCCCACTTGGTTCAATCACTACTTCAACTTGCTGACGATTTTCTGGTCTTTTCTGTGGTACGGATCCCGAGGGGCCTTCCTCCGGGGGCTTCCTTCTGGCGGGTGCCCCCTTCCTTGGAGCCCTCAAAAACCCTCTGTGGATCCGGCTGGTCCTCTAGATCTAGTCTCGTAGGCTTTGCCTAACCCCTGCAGAGCGGTTAGCACTTGGTCAAATGCTTCCTCACTACCTGGGTTTCTACGATCCCACATCGTCGAAGATTCCGGCTCCTCATCTGCTGTGCCAAAGTATTGGTCAAAGGTCTCATCATAGTTCTGGCTGACTAGCGCGCGATTCTCAAAGTATGCCCTAGCTTTGTCCCTGGGGGATTTCTGCGGGGGCTCTCTAGGAATCGTCTTTCCATCGTAAAGCCTTGCCCTGTTATTGCTATCCATACGGACTCTGCCCTTACTAATGTCCTCTTTCAAATGGACGCATTCCAAAATAAAGTGGCCATTTTCGTAGCAATAATAGCACATCATATTTGCAGTACCACCCGATCTCCTCACAAAAGCCGGCATAGTCTGGCTAGCACCAGAAGCAGGCCCAGCAGAATTAACCGCTCTGCTCGCCTCTACCGCCTCCTTAATTTGCTGCAGCTCTCGATGTTGGTCCGAAGTGAACTTGTCCATATGTGTCGCAAAAGAGTTAGCGAGTTGTTTGCCCACCTCCTTTTCGAAGGCGGCTTTTTCCTCAGCCATCTTTTTCTGCGTTTTAACATTCTCGGCTTCCAACTTTTCCAATTTACTAGCTAGCGCCTTCACATCTGATAAACTATCCGCAGTGGTGTCCCCCTGCATCAAGACTGTACCAGTGCCCTTCTTCGAGTCCGCAGTAGGATACGAGTCCAGTCCAAACATGTTGAGACTTTCTTCCTCTGAAATCCTAGTTGCCACATCCAACAGATCCGTCCATTCATACATGTCAGTTTCGTCCCGCTCCGGAGCAACATGGGCTACTCCCGGGTTACTGCTTTTCGACGCTGCTTCAGCCCTCTTATAAGAACCTAGGCTATCCTTCGGAGTAGTTCGTATTACACTTCTGACTTCTTGCCTTATTAAGGGCGTAAGTCCAGTAAGATAAAACTTCACTATTTCCCGATTTATAATCCTTGGCGTACCCCTCAGCAACTTCTGTACCATAGTACGGAATTTCCGGTGGTACTGTTGCAATCCAGCAGTGTCACTAATTTGCAACTTCTTATGAGCGGTCTTTTCTACCAGCTTCTTCAGCTCCTTCAGAGACCCTTTTTCAATCTCTTTCAACTCAGGATAGCTAGCTCGCACTTCCGCCTTGAATTCCTCCCAGGTAAAGGGATCATTCACAGCTGCTAGCGCTTTCCAGTTCTCCTTCGTCTGGGCTTCGCAGTAATGAAGGGCAATCCACTTCAAATCCTTCGCACTCGATGCTCCCACTCTCGCCGTAACCGACTCTATATTCTCAAAGAACGCCGGCAACTCTTCAACATCTTCTGAATCGTTGAATTTTAGGCTATTTTTGCCAAAGCCAAACGGCAGTTTGCTATGATCAATGGTCGACATTGGGACTGGGGCAGCAGGGGCTAGGACTGGGGTCGTTGACATTAATAATGCCGCTGGGTTCTGCACCATTGAAATTGGCACAGGATTTGTATTCTGACTAGCTTGCGAGTTCGATCCGCTTGCCGAGCCTGACACCGGTGATACTTCCGGTGGGTCTGTGGGTGAACTAGCATTACCAGAGTAACCTGGTAAATCTGGATGCACGCCTTGGGGTTCTGCAATGGTATTTGCAGGTGATGGGTTGACTGATCGTCTTCCCCTACAAGAGTTCTTCGTTGTTCGACCACGTCCTGGTGGAGTAGGTGGAAAAACAATAGGCTCGGGTATAAATCCGCGTGCGCTAGTGGATTCCGTACTGCCCACTTGACTGTTAATCGTTAACAAGAGTTCCTCTTGTAGATTCCTTCTTCCTCTCCGTTGAACAGGATCGGACGAAGAATGCTTTCTCGACAGATTGTCTCGAGTAAAGGTTCCCTTGCGGTACTTGTTTCTCTCGGTAAGCTTTCAAAAAGCTAGGTATTCGCTTCTTTGTTCAATTTGAACCACCAACAATCTCTATTGCACTAGAATCAAAACTGGACCCTCGCGGTGGGCTCCAGATGAAACGGGCAAGATGCGCTAACAGTGAAAATGGGCTAGATAAGCTCTGAATGCGGGCTAGCTGAACACTAACACACCACACACAAAACCTAACACAACACCAAATCCCCTACTTATACTTCACTAAAACTAAGCACGTCTTCCTCAGTGAGTTCGGGTCCGAGCCGTAGTATGCGACTACTGGTTTGGATTCCTAGCACAACGAGAATTGAATTATGGCCTCAACTATCCCAACTAAACTAACACCACACTATTCGCTAGCTACCCTTGACGTTCCGAAACAAGACTTCCCAAGGTTGGGATGTACAGGTTTGGGGGTGATAAGGATGTTTACTAGGCGGACGCACAAAGTGCAGTCGTCCTAGGCGAGGTAAATGAAGTGTCTATCTGAAAACTTCCACTAATGGACTATGCTGCTTCTCCTGCACTTCCTCTATGGCTTGGCTAGCTGAATGCTGCTAACGGCCGACTTAGACTCCTCTGAATCCAAGCTCTTTTCTGTTACACTTGGGCTTATTAAGGACCCCGAGTATTCTCTTAGCTCAACTAGTCGGTCAATGAATCGACTGGCAGTTCTACCAAAGTGCTGTGCCGGGCGTGGTCCGTTTTACGGGAGGCGTTTCCTGGTCACCCAATGCGTAGCTACCACTGAAGTCCACCACAAAGCTAGCCGCAACTCTCAAACTTAAACTCTTGTGCTTTCGGTCCTGATTTATACGTGGAGATTGGCACCGCTCACAAACTCCCAACGCGAAGCTTCGACTTATTGGTTCACACAGTTACTTCTGGATCCAACAAACAACACTGCGATTTCTATAGACTGGTTTACAACAGAGAAGGTACTTTATCTCCGCTTCGACTGGCCTGAGCACACCCTTATCGACTGAGCGATGAGCGGGGCATGAACTGGTCTCTAGCGGTATTTTATGAGGCTTTATATACTGTTCAGAGAGAAAATGATGAGGTAAAGAGAAATGAGTAAAACAGGCCGATGTTCTGGTCATGCGACCGCCTCCGGAAGACGAGCCGGGTCCATTCGTGGTCTAGGCTTGCCTAGCTGGCCAACTATCTGACCATCTCGACAGCCAAGCCGGGTATAATTGCCTTTCTCAGCGTGCTAGTCTGCACCCGAGCAACTCTCCATGTGCAACTCCACTCCGGAACTACTATTCCCGGTGCAGCTTGCTCATAATCACGCCATTCCACCCCGCTATCTTACGGACTGAACATCCT
>JARJCM010000375.1:0-88707 GCA_029233265.1 Mycena alexandri | reverse complement strand
GACGAGAACAGAGGAGAGGGCGAGGAGGAAGGTGAGAGCGTTGAGGGCGGCGTTGAAGAACTGGAGGCGGAGAGGAGGCGGGTCCTACAGCTGCGTGTGAGTGGGAGAGGGCAGGGAAGACCAAGGCGCGCGCGAGGCTGCAGAGACTTCGGGAACGCCGTGCCACAGCGTTCGGGGGGAGCCGTGAGGTTGCTCGAAGAAGCGTGGAACGTGCGTGCGTGCGTGCGCGAGGGCGGAGGACGAGGGTGCGACGGTGGCGAGAAGAGCGGGAAGAGCAGCATGTGTGTGGGAAGCAAAGCAAACGGCGGGCCAATCAGACGCGCCCATTTACTAAGGCAGTAGGGCGGGTCACCGACACGTTCTGCGACCACGACAACGAGTCCTGCGGGGACGACGATAACGACGATGAGTCCTCCCGCCGACTTTCTTTCTTGACTTTGCAGCCAGGATCATTTGCGTGCCATGCTTGCACCTTCTTTGCGTCTCCCACCACACACTCTCCTCCTTCCTCCCTTCTGAACATTTTCCCTCCCTTCTGAGGCTCCTGCCTCCAATCTCTGACTGCCCCTTCCTCCCTCATTCGTTCTTGGACTCCCACATTGCACTCTCTGGCTTTTCTGGCTCTTGCCACATTCCCGCGCTTCTCTTAGCTGCATCCTTGCTTTTTTTGCTCACCCACGAACGCCATGGCCCGCACCTCCACCACGCGCCGCCGGGTCGTCGTCGCGGTCGCCTCTTGCCGCCTTTGCCGAGCTGCCCAGCAGCAGATCGACGTGCACGTCGCCAACGGTGATCGTGCCCGCGCCCTTCGCGCCATCAGGCGCTGCCCCAAGCCCCAGCACCAGAGCGAGTTGCACCTTCGAAACCGCGGCCTCTACGCCCGCGACGGCGTCCCTGGCAAATTGTATTGCTGCGCCGTCCCCACCACCACCTACGACGCATTCTCCGTCGGCACCATTTCCCCAGCGCAATTCAAGAGCGCGCTCCGGGTGAAACTCGGTGGCTGAGGACGTATCCAAGCGGCGCGAGGCCTACAATCTCTGCGATGCCAGAGGCCAAACCCACTTGTGGTTTTTTTTCGTCCCCACCAGGCAGCTACCGCATTGGTTAGTTGTGTTTCGTCGCATTTTGTTTCGCTTACCTGACTCTCCTTCAAGAGTGTTTGATACACCTAGATTTCCTGTCGCGCGCGCGTCGCAGCGTTCGCCGCCTGTTCCAGATCCACCAGCGTCATCGCGAGTATTGGCGCTTCATGCGCGTTGGTTTCTTTCTGCGCATTCGCACGCGTGTTTTCGCCCTCCTCGCCCGCATCGGCGAACCGAGAGCGCAAATGTAAGCTTCAGTTAATCTCCTTCCTCCTTCTCATCAATCACCTGCAGGATCCCTCTTGAACACTACGACCTCGTCTTCTAGACACCGCACTTATTTGACCTCTGTAGTATAGTCCTTTTTGTATAATAGTTAGCTGCCGACTTCGGCCTGTAGTATACTGGTACACACAATGTCTTGGAGCTTGTAGAATAGTCTACGGCGATTTCGCCCCTGTAGTATACTTGCAGCCTTTCTTGGAAACCTTTGTAGAATAGTCAACGACCGATTTTCGGCTTGTAGTATAATCGTACACACCCTTTCTTGGAAACCATCACCGTCGATTTGCTTGTACGCCCTGCTTCCTTGGAACTTTCGGAGTATAAGACCCTTCATAAAATAGTCAGCACCTGTCCACTGCGCAGTATATTTACGCGCCTTTACGATTTGTTTGTCCTGAGACGCGACCGAGGTCAGAGTGGCAGATAGTGGGGTGGCGGTGCTGATGTTTGGCACGAGCTTTAGATATTATTATTCCTGCCTTGCAGCCCACACGACCGTAAAATAGCTAGCCATTTCTGCGCGCGCAGGTACGTGACATGTGTCTTCCTCAGATGCTGATATTCTCCGCAGCTTCAAGAACTCAAGGTGTCGGTCGTGATTGCGGGTAACTGAATATATTATGGAACTTTGTGGGCTAGTTTCTAGATAGATTAAGAACTACGGCGCGGTCGTCAGAGAACTCGAATCGTGCGTAATGTGATAGTATCTGGGATGGATCGACTGTATCAGTGGTGTTTTGCATTTTAGAAGAGTAGGTTTGAGCAGGGAAGTGGGGGAAATAGCGAAGGAATGGGTCCACCTTACCCTCGGGCAGGGGAGCCTGAGGACGAATGATAAATGAGGTTTTCTCTCCCTTCGAGCAGATTCTTTCGATGCGGCCAGGAATCGGCGTGCTCGCCGAAGATGACAGATAGTAGAGTACGAGACTGTTGCCCAGGTGTGTTTTCGCACGGGAGAAGTGGACACCGTTGAACATGAACTGCGCGCGGTCCCCATCTTTGACAGGAGGGGGGGAAGTACCCACGGCCTCGCTCCGCGGAGTGAAAGCCCGGTCGAAGATGGCCTTGAATTGCTTGATAATCTCTGGGCAATCTGGGCGTCGAAGCCAGCGCCGCAACGTCGCACCTCGCAAGAACGATCGAGTCAGGATGCCCTCGAGCTCCCCTCCGACACGGTTGGTGGTGTGAATCTTTTGGAGATAACCGATGACTCGCTCGAAAGGGAAGCACCACCAGGAGATTACCGGGCCGAAAAGCCGAAGAAAATCGTAGATGTGGAATGCGACGTGGATGTTGGGCCGTTTCGCGTGGTGGAGCGTATGGGGGTGATGAATCGTGAGCCCGTCAACCCAGGCCTTGAGAAATCCGCGGTATCTGAGCGCGCGCTCGCCCGTCATTGTGTAGCGGCAGACGAGAATTACAGCCTGGAATAGTGACATGCTGTGATCTAGCATCCCGAGCTGGCGTGCTGCCTCCTCCTCGTCGTCCGGGGCACCATCTAGCCACATGAGGACAAGGGCGAGCGGTAGATATAGCGTGGACATTGTTCGCCACTCATCCGCCTTGATGGTGCCTGCGTTGCTCTCGCCGTAGTTATGGGGGACGGTATTGATCCAAGTTGGTGTCACGGTTTGTGCGATTACACGCTGGATGAACTTGATTTGCTTCAAGTTGACTGCTTTTGGGACGAAGTTGTCGGTGCTGCAAGGTTTCGTTCGGCGCTGGAAAATCTATCAATACGAGAGCGCTGAAGTTAAGAAAGGACTACTCACCCACGCCATAAGGATGTCACAGTAGTGGGCTTTTGTGACCGCATTCTTGTGGTCGAGATCAAGAGAAAATGTGACGAAACGAAGAGGGCCAAGCTTGTTGCGGTGCAGGTGGATCCACATTTCTGCCTCCGTGATGGCAGGTATATGATTGCCTTCAGGTACATCAGGCATTTCCACGTCTTCGTCCTCGGCGTCGTTCGAGAGATGGCAAGTTTAGATTGGATTCGCGAGACGTGAGTTAGGTCCTTTTGGTCTTCGAGGTGATAATCGGCGGGACATTGGTGAGGATCGTATTCGAGCCAGTCCTGCTCAAACGCGATGCCGGCTATCTCCTTCTTCTTGGCAATCTCAGCATCGATTCGGAGGACCCGACGACAGTGGTAGTGCACTAAGCCCTCCAATATGCAATGCATCGAGTCAACAACACCCATCCGAGTGGGGTCCCAGTAGACAAGCCGCCAGAGCTCGGACCAACGCACGCCATGCTCTTTGAAGATCTCGTCCCGCTTAGCCTGCGTTTCAGCATCCCTCCAGGCCTCCGCCCAACGACGGAGCTCCCGAACATCTCTTCGAGCCCAATCGGGATTTTCGAGGTCAGTGCGATGGGTCATCTTGACACCTTTGCAGTTGCAGACTGTGCAGATGTGGTGGGAGCCAACGCCAGCGAGCCCGAGCATTTTACGCGTAGCTGGAAGGTCGTTCACGTTTATAGCGATAGCAATGTCAACAGAGCAGCCATCCTCCGACAACCCGGTGCGGGAGAGACGAAGGCCAGGTTTCCAGCCGGCGACGAACTGGTCGATGAGGGGACGAAGGTAGTAGCCAATCTGGTCGTGGTTGGGTTCGTTTGGACCAAGAATGATGCTAAGCCACATGTACTCCGGTTTGTAGCGAATGTCCTCAGGGAGATTGAGGTTCACGACGGCCAAAATTCCAACGGAGTCGTGATTACCGCGTTTCCTCATGCCGTGCGGGTTGAAGAAATCCAACAAGATTTGGAACGCGATTCTCATCCGGCCGCCTCTATTGATGAAGAGCTGATCAGGAAAGGGCCCCTCGAAAGTGCGAAGGAACTCCGCCTCGAAGACGTTGTTCACTTCTTCAGGTGACACCGGGCCATGCGGGTCCGCCAATAATGCGGCGTGTACAGCTTGCCACGCTTCATCGCAGTTTTTTTTTTCCAGATGGTCGGCGAAGTTGGGATATACGAAGGGCCTGATCGGTCGCTGTTTTCCCTGACGATTTTCGAGCAGAGGCTGTCCGCATGGGACGGCACAGCTAGTCTTGTCGCGGAAAACCATGTTCAGGCATTGGGAGGGATAGGTGGGTTCTCCAGTGAGCCGATTCACCTCGGGCTCATGCGTGAAATGACACGACCCGCAAGTTGCAAGGATCCTGGTTTTGGGCTCAAGTTTGAACGTTTTGAGCGCATCCTCCAGGGTCGTCGGAAGCTGTGAAAGAACGTCGCGTTGTTTGGCTGTGTGGCCGGCGGGGGAAGACAGGTTCATCGTGGCCTTGATGATCATGGTAACCGCGTCGATAAGGAAGTTGCATGGGTTAGAGGCCAGCCCGACGACAACGTGCGAGATTATCGCAAGCAAAATGACGAGTTGAGCGACGGTGTCGTGATCTTTGATAGGGTCCTCAAAGTGGTGCGCTGTATAGACATGAGTCTCGTATTTGTAGAGCGGTTCGGGAAGGAGTGGCTTACCAGTATCATACAGCACTTCATCTACTTGGTCGGCATGTTCTTCCGGGACGATGGCCCCGACAATATCCACAAGTTGATCGAGCGCTACAGCTTCGGCCCAGACCTCATCCCACAAAATCGCTAGCTCTCTGTAGTCCTTGGCGGCTTTAACACTTCTCAAGAGCTTGCCTGCAGCGACGACTGTTTGGCCGGCGGCGTCAAGGGCAATACGAGCGGAGTTGTGGTCGGAGTTGGTCCGAAGTAAGGTGTAGATATGATCGAGCGTCGTGTGCGCAGTGCGGATACGCCCCTGCATCTCGATGAGCGTACTCTCGCGCCGCTCATTTCTAGTGGGCCCTTTTGTGCGCATCGGAGGGGGATCGCCAGCGGGAGTGGCGGCGGCGACAAGAGCGTTGATGCTCGACATGGCCTCTGTGTCCGAAGTCGGCTGGAAGGCAAGGGGAACGTCGGGGAGGGAGTCTTGGAAGTCGTCGCGGGAGCTAAAAAGCTTGGAGTGGTGCTGCCCTCGGACGTCTGGACCATCGTCGGTGACAACTAATCCCGTGAAGACGTTAATGAGATTGTCAATGCTGCTCTCGTCGTCATCTTCATCGTTGACGTCTTCCAGCCCAGGCACCGGAGGATCCTGATTCTTATAGTACTCGTCGAGTTGTATCTTGTGCTGAATCCGGTCGCGCGCCGGAATATAGTGGGTTTCGCCTCCTTGCAAAGGACAAGCCACGCACTGCCCCGTCCGCGCCATACTGTCAACGTACAACGTCGGGAAGGTTCGCGAGTGGGGCAATCGTATCTACTATCTGCAGACGTACAACGTCACACAGCTTCGGCAGGAAAGGCGGCGACGAGGATGGTGTGATGAAAGTGGGGACGAGAATGGGGTGAGGATTCGCGACGCTTTTTGTCCATCGCGACTTTGTGACAAAAGGGGAAATTCCCCCGAGGGTACGCCAATTGGAAAACAATAGTTCATAGATTGAGCATATGTGCATGGAGTCGGCTATCTATCTAGTGGAAGAACGCCAGAAGCGACTTGATGAGGCATGGAAAGAATATGAGGATGCACGCTGCGTAAGGCAGAATCAAATGGTGCCAGTCTCCAGAGAGGTGGGTCTCCAGCACGAACAGCGTGAAGAGGAATTGGATAATGCGCTCTGGGAGTCCAAAGTCAGAAACTAAGGCAGCATCTCGAGCTAAGGACGTACCGTCGACGGGGGCCGGCGCGGGGGGTGCATGGACGACCATAGTCGCGGGCGGCGTTGGCGCGATTGAGTTACAGATGGGGCACATGCCGCACCGGGGACAAATGTGGTCTGTTGGGAGAATCAGAAAGATACTCAAGTCGGAGGTATGAATACTCACGGGTGGATTGGGAGGAGTGCGAGCTGCCGTGCGACGGAGTGTTGCGGAAGCTCATTTCTTGCTGAGAACGAGCAAAGTAGCAGCGCGCTTTAAGGGCTGCCAAACACAATTGCAGCCTGGATAACAATTAATTAGCGAAACAAAAAGTACGCACCACATGCACGCTGATGGCGGTGAGCTTCAGCGTGGGTCGAGCTCGCGGTCTGTGAGCGTACAACGCTCCACAGCGCGCGAGAACCAACCCAGCGAGAACCCTGCCGACGTACAACGTCGAGCAGAGCGATCCTGCCGACGTACAACGTCGAGCAGGGAGTAGTGTGGACTTGTCTGTATCGGCGATGGGAGTGACGATGGTGACGATGTGACATCCGCACGTGACGATTTCTCCTCTCTGACGGCGCGTCAAAGTCCCCATCACCTCTGCTCGACGTTGTACGTCGGCAGAGTGCGTTGCTCGTTATGCTGCGGTGCGTTGTATGCTCGCAGACGTCGAGCTTCCTCTCCGTTGACGAGCTCTGTTCAATGTTGTACATTGGCAGCGCCGCCGTTCACACCAGTACTTCTCGACTCAACGCTTTTCATTGCACTTCCCAGCCCAGCGCTACAGTGTTTTACATCCGGATGGTAAAGAAGTTACGATATACAACAATCACTGCTGCCGCCACAAAGAATAGCTGCAGGGAGATGAACATACCGAACACCATGTTCGCCAAACTGCGGCCGTGCTTGCTCTTCTTGCGCCAAACGAAAATCTCGTTCGGACCGGCCAGGTCGCGCGACTTAGCTGCGAAAATGGTGGAAAATCCCGCACACTCGGCCGTCTAGCATTCGTTCAGCATGGCTTCTAGTCTCAAACAATCACACTCACGGCGATTGTCTGAACATACTCGCTCGGGTGGACTCTCAACGCGTCCACAGTGGCTCCACTGCGCCGATTAAACACATACACCACTCCGTGGTCGCTTCCGCTGACGATGAACTTGCACTCTTCCAAGAGGCCCACTTGGCGCGTCTTCTGCTCTTTCTTCTTGGCAGAAACAGGCAAGGTTTTGACGCACGCCTGATCGTCCAAGCGATAGATGTTCGTGCCCAAGGATGGCTCATCTATGCACAGTACGTTCTTACGATTGTCTATCGCAATATCGCCGCTAACACGTCGTCAGCCTATGCGTCGAACCGATGAGCAGAGACTCACATCATTCCCCCAATGTCCCAATCGCCCACCGCGGTTCCATTGTTGCCTCGGAACGTGTAGCTTGACATCGGTGAGTCGATAGCTTAAACACGTAGATGAAAAACTCACATATGGCCGTCGTAAAGTGAAAAGACCAAGAGGTCCCTTTGGTTGCCCCAAATCGGCCCGAAAGCTACGGCTCGCGGCGCAATCTCCTCCAGCATGATCGAGAAAATGTTCTGCAGGGACATATCGTTGGCGACCACGTAAACTTGCAGAAGGCCGCCGCGATGGCAAACTGCGAGGCGATTGGTGGGGGCGTCGAACGCTAAGCCGGTAATCTCAGCAGGATTGGCGAGGTGAACGGACGAAAGTTCCACGAATATCGCTTTCCCCTGGTAATAATATCAGCGCCTGAAGCCCGTCATCATAGTACGTACGTTCTGCTTGGCTTCCCTCCAGCAGACTAGATAACCATTCTCTGTGCCGTAGAACAAGGCCTCGCTCACTTCGTCGTCGCGCTTAATCCAAACAAGCGCCGTGGTGCCCCCACGCAGTGCTGGGGATCCCGGGCTTCCTAGCTCGCGCATGGCACCGAGGTCCCAGACCTTCGTGCCGTCTGAGCCTGGAGATGAGGAGTAAGTTGCCACGCTATGATCAAAGAGTGACTCGTTTGCTTACCTCCGCTGGCCAGAAGTCTCCCGTCTTCCGTTGCACGAAGCCGTTCAATTCCGCCTGAGTGGCCACTGAGCTTTCCGTGCAGAAAGTAGTTGGACGTTTTGCTACGCAGCGAGGAAAACATCACAGATAGGTGAGCGCGAATCGTCGCGTCCTTCTCTTCATTGTACTTAAGTTCTTCCGAGTTCAACCTTTGTTTACTCGGGGATGTTCGAATTATTGTAGGGAAAAATACAAAAGATTCACCCTCGTCAATTGTGCGCGCAGCACGCAAGCGCGATGCCACACGCAACGGTACTCTTTTCGACTCGCAACCGGTATCTTGCCGCACAATTATCTTCGAGGATCGTCGGGCGACGAAGATGCCCTGATCTGCGCGCCCATTGTACTCTACTCGCAACCAGTGTCGCTTGGCCGCGCACAATTGTTTTCCTCGGGGATCGTCGGGCGACGAGGATGCCCTGATCATTTCGACCATGCGGGACCCGAACTAGTACTATTTGAAACAAGACGCGCTATTATATTCTTCCGGGGATCGTCGGGCGACGAGGATGCCCTGATCATTTCGACCACGCGGGACCCGAACTAGTAGTAGTACTATTTGAAACAAGACGCGCTATTATTTTCTTCCGGGGATATCGCGATATCTGTGATTGGAGCGCCTCAGAGCGACTGCTAAATACTTTCGCGAATCGAGTGGGACTCCAAAGGCGACTGACGACCACCATGTCTCTCGTTCGTTCTCACTCTGTCGCTCCCTTCGTGGCGAAAAAAGCGCCTCCTGCTCCTGTCGTTCTCCTGCTCTCCAGATGCCCACCTCCCCGGGCCGTCTCATTCACGAGGACTTGACGACTGCCGTCAAGAAACCTAAGAAAGTAGTGTTTGCGGCGGCGGCGGATCACACGTACCCTCCGCCGTCGATCGTCCCAAACGCGATCCCGACCCCTCGGCACCTCACCGCCAAGGCTGTCGAAAATCACAAGGGTTGGACGTTGGGTGCAACAGAGACCGATGTAATCAAGGTGCGCTCCGCCCCAGTGCATTTTAAATTGCCTACTCAATATATGGTACAGAGGACGATTCACAAGCTTACGGACCACCTGTTGGACACGACCCAGTGCTACTCGAAGCAGGCCAAAACGCCCCTCCTCTTGGTTTATGAAAGGGTGGGCGTACTGACCCACGTTGTTTCTTGTTTGATGCTTACTGTCGTGCAGGCCCTCGAGATGCACCCAGTCCTGCGCGAATTCGAGAACGAATGGGCGACGCGTTGCATCATCACGGCGCACTTGAAGGCCACGGCGGCCGCCGCTAGGGCGAATTAGGTGCATTGCAGTGAACGCGATATGACCCAGTCGAATATATGCCAGTCAGATATAGCCCAGTTCAATATATAGCCTACTGTAGCTCTCTGTAAACTACATTGGAATCAATGTCTTTTTGGATAGCTAAATCCCGACTGATTACCTAAGTTCAACTGTACGCTCGCAGGATTCAGCACGCGAGCAAACCACGCGCTTCTCATGTGACCGTGTTTTGCCGAAGCGGCATCGGCACTTGATCGTCACATCATCGGCGCCAATCGTCAGCGTTCTTGTCTTCTCACCACCTGCCCGACGTTGTACGTCGGCAGGAGTGGGTCGTTCGCCGTGCTGCAGCGTGTTGTACGCGCGCAGGACGATGAATGCACTTCTTCCCAATACGTCCCCACATCCGGTCGCAATGTGCTTAATCCTTCGGCTAAAGAACAAAAACCGACGCTGGAAACACTTTCTTCCTAATGCGTCCTCCAATTGCAAGTCCCCCATCCGGCGCTGTGCTACTCATCGGCTAAGAACAAAAACATACTTATAGAACAATAACCACGCTTTTGCGCTGGAAACGGAAACTCGATGGCTCAAATACCAGCCCACTTCATTCCCACTCGTCCGGCACTCTATCCTCATCCCTCACTGCATCCCTTGCCTCCAAACGTTGTACGTGAGGAGTGAACAAGTCGAGCTATCTCAAGACCATCGCAATGGAAGACCATAGCGACGACGATGGTGGAAGGGTACGAGCGCACCTTGCTTTTTAGACTCTTCGTTGATTCTTCCCCTTTGAAGCCCCGTCCAGCGTCCAATGCGGTGAAAGTTCGTCTAATTGGTGGCCCGGAGTCCAAGGAGCTTGATAGCGTAGGTTATCTTCTTCGTCTGAATAATTCTTGCCCTCAACAAACTTTTATAGGCACGCGAGGACGAAGCTTACCATCGGGAACAGGCTGCCCTCGCCAGGCAGAGGACCCGTAATCTGAATCACGAGCTTCAAAATGCGCAGAAGCTTCAAGCTGAACAGTCCGCTCACATAAACGCCCTGAATGAAGAACTCGCCCGTAGCTCTGAGACCCTCATTGCCCTTCAGCAGCACGAAATCCAGCTGGAGGCCCAATTTGTGCAGGATCAGGCCAAGTTCCAACAGTACGAGGCGCTAGTGCGTTGATTCATTATTGCACCATTTCCAACATCTTATTGGCGCTACGAAAGGCTGGGCAGTATCACGCGATGATCCCTCAGATGCTTGAGGCCCAGAAGTTGCTCATGCAGCGCAATCAGGACGTCGAACGTCTCAATCAGCTTGTGGTCAGTAAACGCCTCGGCTATGTTGACTCTGCGCTAAGCACAATCTCTCAGGCGCAGAAGCAAAATGAGGCTAACACAGATATCGCCCACCTCAACCGTCTTCTGGTCAGTAAATAATGCAGTTACGTTGACTTGACGCTAAGCGCAAATATATCAGGCGGAGAAGCAAGACGAGACCATCCAGCTTCGGGCCTTGAACCACCTTCGAGGCAGGAAGGCGCAGAACAAACCAGCCCCGCGTCGCGGGACGCGTGCCAGTTTGGATCCTGTTTGCAACTCCAGCACCCGCACCATCCAGATCCCCCTCGACCCCATTCCAATCCCCGAGGCGCCCAGCGGCAAACCGAACCCGCAACCCAAGGCAAACTTGGACTTGGGTGCCACGCCTGAATTGGCTGACCTGTTGCGCACGGATGTCCCCACGTTGGACGACATAATTGGCCAACTGAAACAACTCCTCATCAACAGCGGCGCGACGGTTGACATCGAGAGAACGACGCCGAAGAAAGGGACTTGGAGCAAGCCGAAGAAAACGGCGGACAAGAAGTTGACCAAGGACCTGAAGAATTATATTCATGTATGAAAGATCTATAATCTCATATCGTACCTTGACTGAAGCTGGTCCATAGGCAATCTTACGCAAAACCACGTACGTCAAGTTTGGCGTGAGGCAAGCCGCCGACTTCATCCTTTACGACCCAGCCGACGGAACCAAGGTTGCTGCTTGCGAGACTGAGCTCATCGATCCACCGCGTGCTCTCTACCAGTGGGATTTTAGTACTGGATACCTCGATTCCCGCTGGAACCAGAAAATGATCGAGAAGATTGTCGACGCGGTCTTGAAAGACGAGGGCGAGGACGGAGATATTCCTCGTGGCGGGGTCGGACGCGCTTATCTGGAAGAGCTTATGCAGCAGAAGTTAGCAAGGTATCAGGGGGCGTGGAAGGGATTCCAGCCGCGCTTTGACGCAGACCTGGGTCGCATAGAGACGAACCAGGAGGCGAATGCTCGTGGAGCACGGGCCTTCGAGCAGCACCAGCTCGCTACCCGAAGCAACTCCTCCAAACATCGCGTAAGTCATGCTCGATGACGCTCAAAACGTATGCTAAGCCTTATTTCAGAAATACACGGACCGCATTCAGACAATCATCGCTGCCATTGAGATCAAGAAAGTAGAGGGAGTTGCAGCCGACATCGCAACCTGGGAGAGGCTGCTGCGCATGGTCGAGCTTCTCGGAGAACAGGGAATGTCTTCGGAGGAAGAAGACGAGTTGGAAGCGGACGACGCAAAAGTCTTGGTTTTCAAGGTCAAGATTTGCATCTGGTGCGAGCCTCGCGTCGTCGAATACCTCCGTTTCGTGGATGCGCAAACGGCCTTGTTCAAGAAGCACCAAGCGGGTCCGATCCCCGCCCCCAGAATCAGAACTCGCGCTGTAGGAAATTCCAAAGTCCCGCGTGGTCTTCCCAAGAGCCTCTACAACAGCGAATGGCTCAAGAACGCGACACCTGCTTACCTCAATGAGCTCAAGGTCTCGAAGGAAGTATTCGAGTTGTTTGTCGCTGCGATGAATCGGATGGCGATCTAAAGTCGGCGGGAAGAGTTGAATTGTCCTATATACGAGATACACGAGTACCCATATGCGATTTTTGTAAACAGTTAATAGTCTAGCCAATACACGAACACCTAGGTTTTGAAGTCACCGTGCACACTAAGTAGTATTTTTGCCGACGCCGACGGCCATATTGAGGGTGTCTGTTAGATTTCCAGTACAGGCTAATTGAGGTCTGTGGTCGTACAACGCTCACAGCACAATGAGGAGCCTACGCTGCCGACGTACAACGTCGCACAGTACTGGCAGACTTGCCGAATTTGGCAAAGTGAGTGACGATGTCACATCGTCACAGTCATCGTCACTCCTTTCCTCCTCCCACCACTTTCCCAAATCCCAAACACGAACGTACAGTGCGAAGCACCGCGTTCGTGTACTACTCTCCCCTGCTTTACCCTGCGTCCACTGCTTTCGAGCGAACGTTCAGTGCGTAGCACCGCGTTCAATCGACTCGCCGCCTCGCCTCGCCAACTTCAAGTCCCTCTCGACTCTTCTCGGGCGAACGTTCTGTGCGTAGCACCGCGTTCAAGCGTTTGGCCGCATTTCGCCATCCCACCGCGTTTACTCGACTCGTCGCCTCGCCTCGCCAACTTCAAGTCCCTCTCGACTCTTCTCGGGCGAACGTTCTGTGCGTAGCACCACGTTCAAGCCTTTGGCCGCATTTCGCCATCCCAATCCCCTCGTTTCTTGTGCGTACATCTTTAGCTTTCATAAAAACTCGTACTCATGAAAATATCAGCTCTGAGATAATGGAGTCCTCCGGTTCTTCGCCCTTGGTACCCATTTCGCTCCATGTAAGTTTTTTTCTGTTCTTTTACGACCTTCCCTAACCACCATTTAGGGCAAAAAGCATTTCGACGGCCACATGGTGAACAAGATGGGCGTCTTTGGGGTACATTTCGGTGACCCCTACTTTCTACTCAACATTCCCGAGCCAAAGAACGCAACCGCCCCCGACGCCTACAGTTTCCGCAAGGGCGACTTCAAACGTCCCCTCTGGATCAACCCCCACTTGCCCTACCTTCTGCTTCTCCCAAAGGACAATGCCTTCCATGGGCCTCTCTTTGACTGCCTCGATGTCGACAAACACAATGTCCCCGTAGAGGCACTGAACGTCGTAGCGCCGGGCGAGCTCTACCATCGGGTCCGATGGGGCCTCAAAAAGGACCTCATCGACCGTTGGCTGCACCTCGAGAGTTTCCTCCGTTTGACGCTGCGGGTCATGATCGACCTTTATGGTGGTCGTATTGCCGAGGGGGTGTACGGGTTTCTATCCCCGATCTCCTACCGCTACACCGAGCGGAATGCCGACTCCCGCTCCGCCGCCGTACAGATTGCTCTGCGCTCGCGCGATGCGTTTCTTCCCCTTATGGCACAAATCACGCTCATGTTCATCCTCCTGGATGCGTGCGACCCTAAGCACTGGAGGGATCGGCTGCAGGGGAGAACCCGGCTCCACTGGCAGTGGATGACGGACTTGGAACGTTCTGCCATAGGCGACATGTCCATCGACCGTCTTGGGGGCATCATCGACCTCACTCTGGCAAAAAAGCATGCCGACCATTATCTCCCTCGACACATTCGCTGGCTCTTACCCCACCTCCTCGGGGGGAAACACCGCGTCCCCCTCTACTTTTTCTACGGGCAAGATTTTCCTTTCAAGGAGCCCATCCCCGACCCTCTTGTCACCGTGGGTTTTGTGCCCGACGCCGACGAACTTCAATTTCTACAGAGCCTGGACGGCAGCGTGGTTTTCAGCCCATGGGCGATTTACAAAACGGGCTCCTCTGCCCAATGGGCCTATAGAAGTCTCAGAAACGGCGAACCTTCCTCCCCAATGTCGTTTGGCGCATCTGCTCCGCCTTCCCCACATCTAGCGGCATCTTTCTCTGCCCTACCCTCCCCCACTGCTGAACGCAGCAGTGGCTACAAAGAAGGAGTAGCCGTGGCCTTCCCTGCTGTCGAACCCGGCAGCGACCAGAAAGAAGGGGAAGATGTCCACACTTTCATGGAGCGCCGCAGGTTACGCAACGAAAAGCGCGCGCAGCACGAATCTGCAGAGGCAAGGAGGTCGCGTCTTGATTGAGCAGCCCATGCATCTAAGGGTGCGTCACCGGGCAAGAATGGGGCTCGTGTGTTCATATGGGATGAAGAGGGTGGCTTTTTTATCCGGCGCGCGTACAATCGTCTCAAGGCGGCTGAGATGTGGGACGAATTCACCCCCGCCCAGCGCATCTACGATTCCTTTTCCAATCAGTGGGATCTCTGCACCGCGTTAGCTCCCGGGGAAGAAGCTGAGCCCGAGTCTTTCGACGACGGCGACGACGACTACGAGGACTTCATGCCATTCCACCCCCCCATTTCAGCCACCGAGGTCATGCCGTCAATTCCTGATGTCCCCGGGCGTGACACTTTAGAGGCGGAGACTGGCGAGAGGGCCGCGCAGGTCCTCGAACGAGCATACGATCTGGAGCCCGCGGATCGGGATCGAGGTGCAGATGTGGAGACCCTGCCGGGATGGCAGAAACAAGACGTCCAGACCAACATCTCCCTTCGCTTCGGCTTCACCGAGCCCATCTCTCCCCAGCAGACGCAACCTAAGATGCAGTCCAAAGCGTGTGCGTGGACCGTCGGCGACGAAACGTGGGCTGTTCCTGAAACGTCGGCGCTCCCCACCCTCCTACATTACATTCTCCAGGGCGAATCTCAGAGCCGCTCCTGCTAATCTGTGTGATTTGACATCACCCGACTCGGCCTTGAACAACGACTGGAACGTCGACGTCACCATCTTCCGCCAACAGGACAAGCCGCTCTACGAGATTCGTCCTCGCGGTTCTGAAGCGTCCAGCCCGGGGATTCTAGTAGAGAACGCTGCAACTGCGCTTCAGATCATCAGGTCTGACTGGGTGTACGACGGCGTTGATTATATCATCCGCAACCTTGTCAAACTGGGCGCGGCATTTCATCCGAGCTGGCGGAGACCGGCTCATCTTCGCACATCTCCTGCTCCTCTTTCTTCCCGCCTGACATTAGGTCGTCGCCCTGCTGGCTACATCCCGACCCTCCTCGATTTTGGCGTCTACGTCCAACACCGTGACGGCTTCCTGCACTCATCGCGCGGTCGCGTAGCCCTGTTCTATGGGGGCATCGTGGGCCGACTCGCACGCTTAGTTCTCTCTGGACTCCGAGGGCTTGGCCTGCCTTGAAGCCTCCGAAGATGTCCTCGATACCGGGGCACGCGTGGCCAGCGGGAATGGCGAAGAGGCGCTGTGGTATGAAACCCTGACGGAGGAAGAGATCCGTCTTATTTGCGGAGTCTATGTGATTGAAACAGGTACGTAGACAAGCGTACGCTCTCACTGATGTATACTCATTTCAGTCCAGGACAAAAGAGCAAGGCAGCAGAAGACGGCCAGCAATTGAAGTACATCTCCTGGTGGCCGACACCAACCGCCTTCTGGTCGTCCGGACTCCACACGGGATGGTGGAATGCCAATTGTGAGCGGTGGTTCCTGAAAAGGTTAAAGGAGACTGAAGAACCCGGAGGTCAAACTTCACACCTACAGCGAATGGAAAAACAAGCTCAGGTTCAGTACTGCCGCCCACAAGGTGAATATGAAGAACGACGAACTTTCTGCAAAGTACCTCGCCGGCGCACCTCTCTTGAAACACACACTTTTGTCAATAATCACATAGCGGTGTCCATCCGCGCCAACGGACCTTCCGGCCTCGATTTCTGGATGTTACGCCCTTCTTCTCCTTGCGGCGTTTTATGTTTTCAATGCGAATGCGGACGTGGTACAAGAAGCCGGATGGGCGAGGTGGCTGTGCCGCATCGTCGGGAGCGGGGTCCGGCGCCGGTCTAATACGGTCTGCGGCAGATGGTCTGCAGCTCATCTGCAGATCATCTGCCGATGGATTTAAAGCCGCTTTAAACGTGAAGTTTCGTATCCAGTTTCAAGCGCTTTTAAATGAGATTTTTTTTTACCGTTTCAGCGTCGTTTAAATGTAATTTGAAATGTAAAGTTTAGAAAATGGTATCTACGCATCTTAAACCCGAAGTTTGTGGGCTCATTTCAGAGCCTACTATTCCTTCTCTTAGATTATGCATTTTGTGGCTCGCGAAAGGTGCAGCGAAACTTCAAGTTTAGTTGCGCTTTATTTGTATCGTGATTGATTAGATTAGTGATTAGATTTCGCCGAGCCTTAAATCCGAAGAATCAAATCGGATTTTCGGCCGGAATAAATTTGTCGCGATATTTAGAGTCAAAAGATCAACTTAATTCCCGTTTTTTTTTTTGGCCCCGGCCCTGTGATTGAGTCACCCAATCTTCCATCTCCATGGTAGTTTTACGTGTATATGTTCGTCTAGTTTAGTCACTGTCCGTCTCATTGCTATCGATTTGCGTTGATTATCCCCTACCATGTGCAGCGCTGTACTTTTTAGAATCCGAACCGCCTATAACTGTACTTCGTTGTTAGCACTTGGAGCGGCGGGAGAGATGGGTTTTTACATGAATGTTCTCTGTCCGCATGGGCATTATCCTCGGTGTCTTCCACCACCCTAACACCATATTCATCAATGTCATCTTCATCTTCGCTCAATTCATCCACTGGGAAAGTTGAACATTAAAACGAAATGAATCATCTGATTGGAAACGCCCAGTCACCATGTGCAAAAAGACTGGCATCCTCAGATAATTGGAATAGCGGTAGGCCTAAATGCAGGGCAATGTCCTGACTATCAGGATCGAACCCTTTCGCTCGGTGGAATTGGCGAAGACCGGCGTAAACACTAGTGTCCCAATAGTGTCCAAAGACTTTCGTCGTCAGTTGAATGGCAGGGAACCCACGTCGTGTCGCCTCTTCCGTGCTGAGACGATTAGCACCTGATGGATCGAGGGACCAATAGCCTGGGCAGTCGGGCCATCCGAGTGCGATTGGGTGCGCTCGGAAATCCTTCGGTGGGCAGAGAAACAGATAGCCGGATGTCTGTGTCGCGTTCCCGATTGAGACTGTGAAATCAATCCTCTAACTAGGACTGTTTGAAAGATTAACAAGGCACGATACCAACAGTAATTCAAGGCGTACCATAATCCTTCAAATTGGTCGTGGCTTGAAGTCGACTGAAGATGTGATTTGCTTGTGCGAACCAGGCGGAGATTACGTCGAACCACAGGGTATTGACGATTTCGTTGTTGTACACCACCTTGGCGTTAAAGCTGTGGATTGTCATGAAAAAGTTGAATCAACGGTGTCAACTGTATGTGTACCGTGTCCACTCGTTCTTCATGAGCTCTCCGTGTTGTTCTTCTTCGTTAATACCCCAACCGGAGTCAGTACTGTGTAGTTTTTCTTCTTCAAGACGCCCTCCGGAGTCAGTACATCCATCCTCTGCCAATAATACAATCCCGCCACTCTCCTGGGGCAGGCCTTCGGAGGGCCAAAAGTAGACTGTGGAAGAAATCGTTGCGGAGCTGGAAATGGACCCGGACCGAGATCTCTGTAGAGAGACTCTGCATACAAAGTGATATTCCTCAAGCGTTAGAGCATCAATAGCCGCGGCCTCCTGGCTTAGTGCCTCCAACGACCGGTCGACTGGTAGGCGGGGTTTCCTGGGCATGACCGAACCAAAGCACCCATTCGCCACTTCCAGGTGGGGGTCGAAGTCTGCACAAAGTAAGCCATTCGAGCGACGTACCGACAACGTGCAGTGATTCCAGAAGTTGCGTCGCACGCTCTCGGAGATGTAGGGCGACCGTTCCACATAATCGCATGCATGCTATGACCATATGATTGAGTTGGCAATTCGAAAGCAAAATTACATACAGTTACTAACCTTCCACTCCTTCGCCTTCAAAAATGGAAAAGGATCAAGTTTGTGCGTAAGAGGAGATTGAGTCTGAGATACATACATAGTATGCGCGGTTGTACACGTTCATGATAGGTGAAAACGAGAGTGCGAATTGGGTGTATGGTATAAGATCTGGTTTCAATGTCACCGAAGGCGGTGATTCAGGGCGAAAGTCTTACCGCCGTAGAATATCGTCGCGTGCATGGCGCCTGAACTAGCTACCCCATAAATCTGGAGAAGGTTCGGGTGCCTGGGCGTCGACTCAAACACGGCACAGAAGAGAAACGAGGTATGACTGACCGAAGAAAAATATAACGCTCAACATCCCGCCGCCAGTCCTCCAACACCGGATCACAGACAGTTTGCATAGAGCAAACTGTTCGACTCACCTCCTCTGCCCCAGCGCCTTCGTACATGGCCACGGTGACATCCGAGTTTCGCCCTTCAATTTTCGCAGAGTACATCCGCCGAACATGGCCGATTCGCTCACGTCCGAGTCGACGGTCAATAGCCCCCGATCCTTTGTTCACGATGAGTTCACGTTGCAGGTCTATGTCCCCTATCGAAATCGTCCGAAAATCTGCTCGATAGTATTTAGCGTCCTCAGAAGGGAACTTGCAATAAAGGCTACTTGGAGGCTCAACCGGCGCCATATGATAATGATTCATGGTGTTATTAAACGTTCCTCCGCCGACGATGAAGTGGTGTGAGCCCGCAAACATGCCAGCACCATGTCTAAATAGGCGCCGTGGGCCGCGAGGCGGCATAGAGCGAGAGAGGGCTCACGATGTGTATGTTGGCTCTTCTGGGAAGGTGTATTTGTCGTCTGGGTAGGTCTCGGTGTCCACAGATGCTGGTGGATGGTGGAGGTAGAAAAGAAGAGAGGATCAATCCCAAGTGAACAGCTTTCACCACTGATATATAAGGTGGGCTGTATAAACTCGCCTGTAAAAGTTTCAGAACAGTGCAGACAGGTGCTCCTTCATCAGCCATTTGACATTTTTGTTGTGGCGTTCCACGTGTTTTTTGGTGTTTCGGCGTTGTTCACCAAAATCCAGTCGGCCTTTGTAGGGTGGTGGAACAAGGCCCATGGCCAATATGTTGTGTGGTGTTCCAGAGGGTAGTAGAGGTACTCAGAGAGGTCGAATGACCCCGCCATCAATCCGCGATCCGGAGATATTTGATGATCTTGTTTCGGCGCTGTAAAATTTTCACTGAAAATTGTCGCGTTGCCACGTTGTGATGGTTTCGCGGGGGATTGTCGCGTTTTTCGGCATTGTTTGGCGTTGTACAATGCCAGGCGTATACGGGGTTTGAAGTATCAGAAATATGTGGATTAGTAGCGGTGCAATGATCGTGATGTATCAGGATCGCGATGGGCGATCTGAAATGATACATCACGCAAGCTGGCTCAGGCTTGCCTCGGTTACCAGGCGCCTGATGCTCCGCTCCCTTGGGGCGTCGTTGATGGCGCCATTGAAGTTAAAATAGGATTTGCGCTCAGGATTATTGTGGCACGGGATTAAATTCGGCCGCTGGGATTTTCCGCACCGCAGTGGAGATTAAACATAATTCTTAGCTACGCAAAAATATGTGTGAGATTAAATTTAAGGCGCGCGAACTTCTGTCAAAAATTAATCTGTATCGCTGATATCACTAAGGGAGATAAACCGGATGAGTGCACGAACCTCCTTCTACGAGGCTCAACGAGCCTAAAGTGTCAGTCGGAAAGACACCTTGAAAACTCCTTAGTTCCAAGTGAATCGGCTCAAGCCGGGTTAGGCGCAGGAACCAAGACTGATATCCAGAATGGAAACCTGTGAACAAACTCGGTGTCAGCGTTGAACGCGGCGCGGGCCTATGTGACACTCAGGCAAGCTTGAAGGAAATGTTAGTGTAATCAACTCGAGCTGGGAAAGTAATCGCGAGAGGAAGGGAGGCGCGGTGCGAGTCAAGCCAGGTGCGAGAACTCGGGGTCATCTCAGAACTCAGTAAATCTACGCTTCGAACGGCATCCTGCAGAAAGTTTACCAACGGTGTTGATTGAATCTGAGGACAGATCATTAAGAGGGAATGGATGACGAGGACGCACTGTGCTTCAATTTGTGCGAGAATAATAACTTGAATGTTCTGTAAGTTTCGGATTTGCCAAACATGAGTACAACGAAACTCAGGACTGAATACTGCGGTGTACCTGAATCACCT
Source organism: Mycena alexandri (assembly GCA_029233265.1). Classification (NCBI taxonomy): domain Eukaryota; kingdom Fungi; phylum Basidiomycota; class Agaricomycetes; order Agaricales; family Mycenaceae; genus Mycena; species Mycena alexandri. The sequence goes on along the minus strand of JARJCM010000375.1, from coordinate 68,355 downwards.
TGAGGCCGCAGTTTTGGGTTTGAGAAGTAGGAGCTCATGGCCGGAATCTGAGAAGTGTGCGCGGAGACTTGGCTCGACGACTGGACTCACGGGGAGGCGATTAAGTAGCCACATTGCTGGATGAGATCGCTGAATGACTGCTCACTGGCCCGAATGGACGTCGACCGAGAGATTCCAGCCAAGGACCTGTAAATCCGGATTTGAGCTCTGAGATATATGATATATCTGAGCGGGATAGATCAGTAAGTACTCGTCAATTGAACGCGAACGAGGTGGAATCAGAATCCTGGATCAAACGATAGACCCCGCAGTCGAGTTATACTTCGCAAAACGTCGTTTTCCGCGCCATTTGTGTTCGCCGTCATTGAAGCCTCGTTCCGTCATTGCCAGCGCCGCCTTGAAGGTTGCAAGACCATGTCTCGACGTCCGCCCACCGCTCTCCAAAGTTTCCGTGATTCTTTGGAGCTTCCTCGCATTTCGACGGGTCTGCGCCTCCCCTTTCTTTCAATTGACTTTCATACCCTAAGTACGTCAACTTTCTTCTTCTGCGGCGTTCAGCGCCGCCTTTGAAAGTCTCGAGACAACTTTTTGACCTCCGGCGAGCGGCACCGTCGTGGTTCTTCCTCACTGTCTTTTCCTCTGTCTGACATTGGCCGTTTTTTTCTTCCTTCGCGCAGACCACAACTCCAACGAGCGGCATCATACCGTCCCAAGCTCCCCATACGACCGGCACCGTCAGCGCTGCCCTCAAAAATATGCTGTGGACCACTAAAGGAAGCGAGGCGGGAGAGTACGGTAGAGGGCGGATAAGAAGTTCAATCCGACCAGAGGACAGTGGTCAATCTGCCAGGGCGCAACTCTAGCACGCGAAACGCCGGTACGGATGGCAGCGCCGAGACGAAGTCGGCCTCCCTGACGTGGAAGAGGCCGCGCGACCCGAGACGCAGGGCGTCCAGCATAGGGAGGTGCAGCCCCTCAGGCTATCAGAGGATGGAAACCTCAGTTCCAAAACGGGGGTAGCGGAGAACAGATGGGTCGCAGACCTTCAGTCACTGTGCATCTTGGACACGAAGCAGCCCTCCGCGTGGAATACCTCAAGTGTGTGTCGTCGGATCCGTACCATTCCCGAGCAGGCCATTGCACGCAGAACGCAGCCGCTGAGTTGTCGCTGCACGGCACCAGAACATCGTACAGAGCACTCGTGGGCAGCCCAAGGAAGAACGGATTGTACCGTGACGACGCGCGGAGCGGTAACAAGAAGCTCGTGCACCGAGAGTTGGGCGAGGATAAGTTTGAGGAGTTCTAGAGTCGATAGCACATCATCTTAAGCTGGGCGAGCGTGGGCGATGAATATAGGAGGTCAGGAAGAGCGGGAGTAATATTGATACTGAAGAGCGGAGTTGTTTCAGATCAACCCCTTATCAACATCGGCAGAAGACCATTGGCAGCCCGCCGAACAGCGCTGTGTTCCTGCATCGTTGCTGTTGGCGGCATTCTTGACGTCTTTCCCAAGACGTCCAAGACGCCCCATGTGGTTTTACTGATCCCGAGGGACCGAATCGATATCGTTGATGACCGGACAACCCAGCACTGGCTCCGAATTTGGAGAGCAATGGAAAATTGAAGTGCCATACGGATAATATATAACACAGCGAATCAACTTCGAATGCAATACGCTTAATAGTTGTTGATCTTGGTTGCGACATCCGCAGAGAAGCAGCAGGCCTCGGTGGGGTCGTCGCTGTCTCGGTGAAAGCCCAGATCTCGGATGCCTTCCTTTAACATCCGCGCGACATCTGAATGTTCGAAAATCTAGAAAGATGATTGAGCGCGAATCAAAGGGTCAAAAATGTAGCCCAAACCTCCTTCATGTGATCCAAGTGCTGCAGAGCGAAGTTAGGAGAGCTTGTTGTACAATGAACTTCCCATACCTCGGAATCGGCGCGAACGACGAGGAGAGGCTTAGGCGCCGGATATCCCAGTGCCTGTAGATGTTTGTCCACTGCATCGTTCTGCAACCACTGACAACGGTTTTGGAGATTAGATTACAAGCTGCTGTACGCGACGAGGGATCGACCCACCAGTGAGTAATGAGAAAATTTATCCCGGATGGATTGTGAGGCGATGTTCTCCATTAACTCTTTCATTTTCTGCCCAAATAGGTCCGTAGAAAACTGAGGCGGGCAGCTGTATACACATATCACATGGAGACCCGTGTTAATGTCGGGGGCGTCGACTAGTGTGTAGACATCCGCCGCGAATGCAGTAGCGTGTTTGCGGAAGCCGAAGTCATCGGACTCCGTGAGGAGCTTTTGCAGTGCCGGGTCTTTCAGCATCTGAGAACATAATGTGAGCTCAACCCGCCTCGTACTCCAAGGCTCGGACACTTGCCCCGTTGAGATGGTCCAGACTCTGCATTTGCAAAAATTAATAATCAATATCCCGGAGAAGAGCAATGGAACCAGAATTCAATGATTGTACCTCGTACTCCGCCGACATCACCACAGTGGGTGCCGCGACTGGGAGCCCAACCCCCTTCATATGCTCGTCCATCAATGTGTTTTGGGAAATCTGCCCCCCGGCGTTGATTGTGAGCACCAGCAGAGCTCGGAACGTTAACATTCTTACGATGTCCAATTTGAGGAGATTCTTCTGGGCAATTGGCAGCGCGGCAATGGCGTCCCCAAGCGCCCCAGCCTTCCTCTCGAACTCCTCCCTTGAGAGGTCCGGAGGCGCCATGTGGATGCCGATGAAGCAAGTCCTTGGGGTAAGAGAGGACATTCTGGATTGTGCGTGGGTGAGATGACCTGTGAACGTAGAAACGGAGCTTATATACCCATGTAAAAAATGTCAGATGGTCGCACAGTTGCAAAATTATCGCTGCGGCGTGGTGGAGGCAAATCAGATGACAGCGTTCGCATTCCTATTGGGATCCACGACCCATTTTCAGCTTAATTGAATTAGCGGAGATGAAGTAATTTGATTCCTGGCATCGTCCATGTATTTCGGACGTCGTTTCAGTAAGGAATTTGGATGTAGCCGGAGCTGCAGTATCCGCGGGGTTCTGGATCGCCACGAGAGGTTCTTTAGTATGGATGCGCAAGAAATAACCGCAGAAGGAACGTGTTGAAATTGAGGGTATCGGGTGTCCTGGCTGAAAGAAGTCATAATTCGGGGAGAGCGGTGGAGGCGGAAGTGACGGGATAGCAAGGTTTTTGGGAGCGGTAATAAGATGGGGGAGAAGCTGCAATGGGAGCCAGTATTAGCGAGCGCTGCGGAGGCTGAGCGGTGAGCGGTGAAGGAGGCCGGCAGGACCGAGGCTGGCACAGTCTCCGGGAGGGATTAGAGGGTGCACGAGTTGGCAATGTGGCGGTGGCGGAGGTGCGTCGTCGAGACTCAACTTGAAGACATGGGAGCCGGGCTTGATGCGGGCGAGGCCGAAGCGTGCGGCCCTGGTGCGCGCGCGAGTAGGGCAAGCCGCGAGAACAAGCACTTGAAGCAGCAGCGAGAGCAAGGCGAGAGGGAGGACATCGGTGGGGAAGAAGGAAGCGGGTAAGTGGCGTTTGACGGGCCGGACGGGCCAGTCGCCGCGGTGGCCGCGTATAGGTGTTTTCAGGGGTAGTTCTCAAAGAGGTAATTGTGACTCGGTCGGTCACACTGACGCACTCTCTTCCCACCACATGACTCACCGCAAGTTTCGGATTCCTATGGCTGCGCAACTTGAAGCACAGGCAAGTAAGCGCAACGCCCCAGACCCCCGCGACGCTGCCCCAGTTTACTTGGAATAACCCCCTTCGTGACACCCTCTGGCCTGCTGACGGTGGCCCCGTGCAGGGAGAGTCAGCACGGGCGGGCCTCCCGCCTTGCTCGACCGCATCGAAACCTTGACACCAGACGACGGGTGGCTCACCCATAGCAGTAAGAAGAGCGACTCGGATGCCATGGATGTGGACGATCCCGGCGGCGAAGGCGAGGACCCGAACGACGGCGAGGATGTGGACGAGGGCCCGGCCAGGATACGCTACATCAACCTCGAAGCCCATCTGGCCATGGCCTTCCACGAGCTCGGACTGGAGGTCGACCAGCGCGGCGACATGGCCACGTTCGTTGTCCGGCACGAGTCCGGCCTGTTCATGGAGCACGCGATGTCTCGCCTGAGCAGCCCCCCCGACGACAGCTACCGCGCCCGTTTCTTTGTCACCGGTCAACCTAGGATTGGCAAGTAGTCGGCTTTCTTTCTGCTTTGGGTTTCGTGCTCATGCATTGCGTCGGACAGGCAAGAGCTTCGGCTGTTATTATTTCCTTTTTCGTCTTCTCGCTTTGGGACAGTCGGTATTTTTCCTCAACGGCCCCACCACTGTGTACTACTTTTCCAGCGACGGCGTCCAGGAAACCAATGAAACCCCGAGGAATGGCCCGCGACACTCGAAGCTCTCCGAAACAGCTGGATCTTCATCGACATGGACGACAAAACCGACTGGACGCCCCCCAAGATCTTCAAACGCGCTCGGTGAGTTGTTTGGACGTCGTCACCACAGGCGTCGCACATGACGAAGTTCTTCGAGACATTTGGCGCCAAGAAGTGGTACATGAAGGCGTGGTCAAAAAGCCGTGACGTGCGTCTTGTCTTTGATGCCGTTCTTCAGACACTATCTATGCTGGCCTTACCAAACAAAGGGAACGACTCGCAATCGATCGCGCCAAACTCCTGAAAAGGTTGGACACAGGCGGGCCGGTCGCACGAAGCCTCTTTGGCGGCGTACCTGTCCCCTCGCGCCAGTCCATCAAAGCCGACATCAAGAACGCTCTCCGCGGCAACATATTGCTTTTACGCCCATGGACGCCAGCGGTGAGGGCACCCAACCCGTTCATCGTGTGTTCCTGATTCAGCCCCTGGTCGTGATCGACGAGAGATCAGGGCGAGCGCGTGTCCAAAAGCTCGTGGCCGAGGCGAGCGGAACCCTAGCCGAGCTGAAGACGTTCGACGCACAGAAGCTGCGCAAAGAACTGAGAATGCGGCACACCAAGATCGCTCATACGGGGCTTTCCACGTTCCGGCCACAAACAGGGATTCACGAAGGTACGGTAGTGGACTGTGTGCGCTGTACTTACGTCGCGCGTGTAAGATACGGTAGCCGTCGTGTATTGATTCAGTGTCCATTCATTGTTGCTCATTCGATCAGCTTCAGAGACACATCCGTGCGAGGTTCTTCTCCATACAGATTGGAAGAAGTATGAGCGGGAAGAGACATAGCGCGACAGAGGAAATAGCGGGGTGAATGGAAATTTTGCGCAGGGACCCAGTTTATGCTGTAAGCTGAGCACTGCGGCGGTGACAGATCGAAGGGTTTCGACTAAGTTTTTCGTTCTGGAAGCGGTTGCCAGTAGTGTTGGGAAAGCTCAACTTGAACAGAGCCGAACTGAACACGAAGTTCAGGTTTGAGGTTCAGCGAACCTCTGAAGTTGAACCAAAGCTCGGTTTCAGAGTTCGGGCAAGTCCAGGGATATCTGAACCGACCCGAACTCTGATTGCTCATTTAGTTGATTTTCCACTCATGTCACATCGGAATCACTCACTTACACATTTCAACCCCTCCGGGCAGGGTGGGGGTGGTTCGAATAGCATATTCTCGCTTGATCTCAATGTGATGATGGCTTCCAAGGCGACCTCAGACCAGAAAAAAAATGTTGGACGCCATTGGGAGACCTACTACAAATGGCGAGAAACACATCTGAATACTCAAAGAAGAAACCTTCACTCATACTTACTCGATATCGTGGACAAATTCAGGTCATTTCATGGTGGGAAAAAAATTCAAGTTCGAACCTGAACCGAACCGAACTTTCCCATCACTAGTTACCAGGCGCCTGAGTCTTGTAAACAGGTTGGCCATCTTGTCGTTGGTTTCAGCGAGGCGATGGCACAGAGTATGCCGTCGTGAAAGACCAAGGCTGATTCCCGCAGCGAAATATCTTGGGCTTGCATTTCGAGGTACGAGTTTGCAGTTGTAGCATCTGTTTATAAGAGCCTAGCTGCATTGGCAGCATCGCGAATTTGTGGATGGACTACCCAGCCGCCACCGGAGCAGTCCGAATCAAATTCGCGCGATCGATGGTTGAAAAAACGATGAGATTTGCTGGATGTTATCTCTCATTTTGTTGGGTTCCCGTGAATCACGCAGATAATAATTAATTGCAACCACTGTGAACATGCAGTATATACTGGCACTCGCGTTCTACAGTAGAAGGCTACCCTAATCATGTTCACAAACATTGACTGTACTGAAGGATGATGTCAGACACTTCATGGGACTGTGGCTCGACGACTCACGAATGGATTCAATTCCTGGCAAGTGAAAGGGGCCGCACACACAGTGGGCCCGATGAAATCTAAGGGAATATTTGTTGGAAACAAAACAAGAAGGGTTCATCTGGGACAAACTTTGACCACCGCATTGGTCCCAATGCGCGGCTGTGCCGCCGGTGGGGGTCGAGACTGGGGTGCTGACGGTAGTCGTGGGAGGCGAAGTCGGTGTAGTGACTGGCGGTGTAGTTCCTCCGGCGTTGAGAACACTGACAATGCCGTTGTATGCAGGTCTAAGTGGTGTCGTGCTGAGTATTTCTGCACTAGCATAAAGCATTAAGCGTACTTAGGTTGCCAGTTTGCATCGAAGAGCAAGCAGTTGGTGGTTGGACGCCAGGAGTCGGGGTCACGCACACCCCAGACGGTGATAGAAACGCAGGATGGGACGGCGAGGCAAGCGTTGACGACGAGGTCGTAGTCATTGACAGCCGCGTTTGCGATGTCGAGCTCTAGATGGCATATGATGATAGTGCGAAGCGTCGATCATCAAAAACACACCAGTGATCGCAACGTCGACGCCAGCAGAGGCTAGTGCGACTAGCCCTCCCTGGAAGCCCGACGCACCCCCCGCCTAACGTGCCAAAATGCGTGGTCAGCATATTAGTTTGTTGCAACGATGGGAACCGTACGTTCAAGTGGGCTTGTGTGCCGATGCCATCGACAAGCTTGCCATTGGCGTTGATGCTCTTGACCAGTTTAACGATGCCTTGGACCTTGGCGTTGTTCGAATCGAGGTTGTAGTCGTTGATGTAGAGCTGAACAGCGACAGGGTGATGAGTCGCGGACATTGCAGATAAGTTGTCGATATATGTACCTTGACGGAGGGATCGGCGGCACGAGCGGCCTGGAAAGCAATCGTGAAGACATTGTTCCCGAGGACTTGAGTCCAGTGGGTACTCTAAGTTGAAATAGTTTCAACGGTAATTCCTGGAACGGAGGAAGAGGTACCTTGATCGTCCCATCTTCGTTCTATGAAGAGATTAGTCCGCGCACCTCGTTCATAAAAAAGGGCTAACGATGTGCTCATTGACTACATCGACGGCATCTGAGTCTCACGTTTTAGCTTCTTGTAGCCAGCCTGGAAAGTTTAAACCCACAGAGTTTGCCCTTGTAACGCGTCATGACCTGAGTGATGTGGTTCTAGCCGAAGTATTGGCCCTCCGTAGCAATGTCGAATGTTGAAATCAAACCTGGAGGACGGTGGTAAGAGTTGGGGCATCGTTAATGGCCGTGACCCAGGCGGGCAACTGAGAGGCCCAGACTAGGAGATAGGCCTCAGCGAGCGAGTACCAGACGCGAAAGATGAAGGAACATACCGAAAGTGTGGCCTCGGATTTTCTTCCCGTTGGTTACCGCCCACTATCGCTCCAATTCAGTATGCACAGCATGACGGGTAGGATGAAGCCGTACGTTGACAAGGAAATCAGCACCGGCGAAATTGAATACGCCTCGAGAAGCCTCGATTGTGTCCCACTAAGCACGGCGTGAAGACGCAGAGCAGCGGAAGGGAACGGAGTTCATGCCTTCATGGAATTTTCAGGGGTCACACCCCCAAAGTCTGCCACACTGATTGCTGCATCTTGCGATACGCTACGGCGGTATTTATGAGTGAACTGGGATGGGGCAATGTTTAACACGCACGAGAGACGATTCTGGTCCGCGGCGATCCCAAAGAATACTTTACCATGCTTCTTGAAGAGGGTATCAATGCTGGTCGCAGCTTGGCGCCTCTCCACAGTGGCACCGGAGACAGCGAGCGCAACCGCCAGGAGGACAGATGTGCTGAAAAGTTTCATATTGTTCCACTTGTTCCACTGCGGGGAGAGTTGCGATGAATTCCACAAGGGGGATTATGCAAAACGACATGACGCCTTTATAGTCATCAGCAGTTGAGCCGCACAAAAGGCCCGGTCTACACTTCGAGCATTGTCCGAAGTTGAGGATTCGCCAAGCCACGGCAGCAAGTGTCAGGCCTTTATGAAATCCGACGAGGAACATGGACTGAATAGGATTCGGATTTGAGCGGGGGCAGACAACAGGCTGAGGTGAACGAACGGCCAGAAGTGGTGAACAGAAAGCCAAGACCAGCCGATTTACGATCAACAGTAGAGAAACCTTGAGTCAAGTGTCCCTCGCCAAGAAATCTTCTTAAAAGGCGCCGTTGGTCAAATGATCCCGTTTGCCAAATGGATCGCGGACCCGAAATGGGGAGGTACAAGAGACGCGGAATTTGGAACGACACACCAAGTGGGTGGAACAGTATGAAGAACAACAGCTTTCTACGGGAGCCGGCTCCAATTCTTTTTCCTTCTGGGGTCTTGGCAGAGAAGTCCGGGATATTTTCGGGGCGGCAATACCTTTCGGCGAATGCACGGAACGAGGAGGCATCGAAACTGAAGGTCGGACGCGGAAATGCCAGATTTTGGATCAAGGAATTGGGAGATCGAAAATAAAGGGCTTGGCGAAGGACCACGCTTCGAGGACGTGGCCCATCGCTGGCCAACTCCACGTTTGACGCCAAGGGAAAGAATATTGAAAACCCGGCGGAGCCCGTGGTGCAGTCTCATCGGCCATTGGAGAGAAAGATCGAAAATGAACCACTCTTTGGCGTTGTTATGGGAATTTCTTCAACGCGTTCATGCACGTGCTCTGATGGCGGCCGAAAGCCGACACCATGACAAGGCGGAAATATTCCCCAGGGTCACGACTCCCTGAGGGGTGAGGGAACAGTGTATGAGCATGGCGGATATTATCCTGTGAGGTCCCGCGAAACCCAAGGAAATAAATTCATCGATGAACGCGCAGGGAAGTTAATCAGATGAGGAAAACATACCCCTTCCCAGCATCCCAACGTTCAACGGAAAGCGAAATTCCGAGCGCGCTCAAGGCCTGGAGACGACCCATCTCATCCGCGTCGAACCCTCTCTGTTTAAGCTCGAGGGTTACGGTTCGGAGGTGCGTCGCCCGAGACTCGACCATCGCGAGGAGCGGAAGGGTGTTGAAGAGGTACGAACCCGGGATTATCAGGGTTTCGAGGTCGGGAAGAGCATCGTTTGCTAGGGATGAGATAGTGAGAGTCAACGCGTGGATCACTGCGTCGGTTATCGTGTACGGGCGTAGTGTACGCACATTCAAAGTCCGTACGGCGGGGAGGAGGGCGACGAGGGCGACGACATCGTTCCCCTGCATCAGGATCTCCTCCAGGACGAACGTGTGCAACCACGACGCACATCCTGACCGTTGCATAAATAATGCGAATTGCGGCTGCGACCATTGGCTGCCAACCCCCACAACGCGGAGGTATGTAAGTCTTGGGCTCGTGAGTGTTCGCAAAACCGCCGTGCTGGCGTGGATGGTGGAGGCGTTCGTAACTACCTCGGGGTCGTGGATTGGGTGGTGCAATTAAGAGGGATGAGCTGGGGGCAGCGAGTCGCCAGCGCAATTGCATTCCGTGATGTGGAGAGCGACTTGAGATCAATGGAAGTGGAGGTACTACGTCCATAGCAATAAAACATTCGAGGGTGCACAGCCTGGGCGCCAGCTTAAACGCGTCCGTTGTTTCCACTATTGTGGTGGCGGTGACTGGATCGGTTGATCCACGAAAAGTGAGGCTCTCGAGGTGGGCCAGACGCCCTCGCACAGGGGAAAACAACGGTAGGAGTCGAATTTCAATGTTCAAATTGCAGGGAGGACCACGTTGTGCTTAGAAGTCGGGTTAAAATACTGTTATGGACCCTTCTGAGATCCCGGGTGAAAATCCTGAGAGACAGAGGGTAGCTTTTCGATCGCTCCAGATAGATATTGAGAAGATGTACGGAGACCTCGTTTTTTGCTTACAAGGAAACAGAGAATGTTAACCAGAATTCGGGCCTCGCCAGGGCTGTGGCGCGCCAGTGGAAATAGACGGCGATGATGGGCTCCAAAGCCCGGCCCCCCACGGCCTGCAAGCCCCTGGGAGCGACTGTGGGAAAAGAGAGAGCTACAAATATGGACGACAGGATCTCTGGTGGGAGGCGTCGAATAGGTGAGAACTGGGAGGAGAGGGTTTCGATATCGATATGACTGTGCAGTCCTTGTGCCACACTCCGCTCTCCAGCAGATGTACGCAGGCGGGCCTCTGCTCCAGCCGCTATTGCCTCCGTAATGCGGCCTGTTCCGTGAGATCGGGGTGGTTTTGACGCAGGGCAGGTCGTGTGTGGGCCGAGAATGGCTGCTCAGTCGGCGTCGGCGGTGAAGATCGGCCCTTCACTGGATCCAGGAGAGTCGAAGTTCACAACAAGCTACAACAAGTAACGTGATTTCAGAGTGCTCTCTCCCACAAACAAAATCATTGAAGATCCATCATGTCCCGAGGCTACAATTGACCATTCCACCAGCAGCGGGTCGCACGGCGCGCGGCACGTCGAGAGACAATTTCAAGGAGAATTGTCCAGATCTCGGGATGAACAACAGCCGGCCACTCGACTTCGAAATGAAATAATACTACAACACTGCCAAGTACATAATGCTACACGGAAAACATACACACATTCGACCGCGACGTGCTTTTGTTCGCGCGCGCGGGCGGACGTCAAACCCACCACACATCGAGGGCGAGGCAAGTTAGGTAACCACAACGCATCTCCACCACTCACACAACTGCTGCAATCACAAGATCCAGTACGCGGTTCACCAGTTGCGCGTGTATGCGTACTCCGCCTTTCCATGAGACTCGAAGATCGTCGGACCATTCATGTGCGGCAGATGTGCGGGGCCGGTAGCCTTGAGTGTCGGAACATGTACATCAATCCAGTCATACTTGTCTTGCTGCTTGAGGGACGTCAGCTTTGTTGAACATCAAGCAGAAGGGAAATCTCACGTTCTCGATGTCACTCGTTGGGCGCTGAGGCACCCGCGGCGGTAAGGCGCTTGAGATATGATTGGAAAGTACAAGGGTCGAATCATCGTGTCGTCGTCGGACTCGCTCGCGCGCGTTCATCATTGCCATGAACGAGTTCACATATACTGATTCCCAAAGATCAGAAATACAGACGTCAGCAGGCCTGCGTGGTCGAGGGGAATGAACGCACATCGCGTAAGCAGAAATGAGAGTGCGAGGAAGACGAGATTGTTCGGCATCAGGATGAACGTGAAGAGACACGCGATGGAGCACGCGCTGCGGAAGTACTGTCAGGCCTATCGCTTTTGAAGTCATATAGGAGGTATATTGCCTCGTGAACACCCCGCAAGAGAGCGTATATTGCTGCCCATCGTCTGTCAGTATTTGTGCAAGAGAGAAAATATATTGACACACCATGAGCGTCGAAATACGCGAATTCAGTGCACTCTCCCGACCCTTACTCTTGCGCAGGTAGAAGCACATTGCGATGGAAATGACTACATCGATCAACGTCGAAGCGGCGAATGATGACTCGACTGCCCAGGCGATGTCCCCCGTCTCGCTCCAGTTGTCAACCGTGTACCTGGTCAGCACGTGGGTCAGGGAACGAACCAGAAAGATGCGGCAAAGAACACACGTCTCGTAGGCAAGGACTACCACCACGAAATTATGAGTGGGAAGTCCAATTGTTAACGGGCAATGCATCACCTATTCCGATCGCTGTGGAATCAATTAGCATAGCACTGCAAGCAAATTTCAAGGGAGATAAACGCACCAAATCCACCGAGGACGACCGCCGCCTACCAAACACTGCAATCAGCCGTTGCACTCGGATGTATGACGAACCGGACGCACGACGAGATAGCCCAGAATGCCATGATGATAACCGCCAACTAGCAGGTGTTAGTTCGAGCAGCTGGGGTAACGAAGTGGATACGCACGGAGCCAGACACGGTAGGCATAGAGACAAGCGACGAATCAGTGTGTTCGCTCTAGATAGGACGCGGACTGTCGGATCTACACACCTTTGGACCAGCAGGATAATGACAACCTGTAATGATCTAATCAGCAGGGTAGCTTTGCATGCGGGCGGGTTTGCGCACATTGATCGCAACTAGGAGCTGCGTGATGTATGTTCAACATCGCTCTCGACGGCGGGAGAGCAGAGCTCACCTTGATTGACCTGCAGAGGAAAGGGTTGGTCATACTGGACGAGGAACAGGTAAAGGTACGCACCAAAGAACCTCACCGAGGCTCTGTTGAATGCCGAAATTCACTACGCCATAGTGATAACTTGAAAATATCGTCAACGCCAGGTGCAGGGTGTCCAATGCCCTAAGGGAGAATGAGCCACGGGAATAACAACAGACCAGGAGAGGCGCCGTACCCAAGGACGGCGACCTGGCAGCGTTTCGTTAGACGCTGAAAGAAAAAGGGATAGCACAAATACGACGTACGGACGACTTTTGCAAAAGGGTGTCGTGCGGATAGTAGTGGTAGTAGTAGTACACCTGTAGCGTGCTCACGCCGAAGAGACTGCGCGCGATGGGATTACTACGCTTCAAGAGCAGAGGGCTTGACTGGACGTACATGCAGCTAAAGATGACTCCGAAAAAAATGGCGCCTAACGTGGAGCTCAGCGTCGGCGCCTGCGCGGTGAGATCGTTTGACATGGAGGGGGGAGGAAGGAGCTTGTGCTCGCTGCCCGTGAAAAGGACAAATATAAACGCAAACACGATCGGTGCATGATGGTCGGCAACACAGCTAATTTACCGAAACTTCTGAGCCATCCGCGTGGGTCCCCATGGGAAAACCACGTGAATCCTTCAGGCACATGCCAGAATAGGGCAAATAAGATGGAAAATGCCGGACCGGTCGTTGTCGGTTGTCGACGGATGCAAAATTGGGGTCTGTTTTTGCCAATGCGGTGGCCGGGAATTGCGCCCAAGGTGGGAAATTGCCAAATCTGGATAGCCCGTCGTTCATTTTTTTTTTGCGGAGTATCGGGCTTGATGAGAACCGATTGCATTGTGGCGCAGCGAAATGCATACGAACACGGAGATTTCAAGTCGGCGAAGAAAGGAATATGAGCAGTGGGCGAAGCAGACCGAAAGCCGAGGCGAGAAAGTCACCACGCACCAAGTAAATAATTCACCAAAAAGACCAGACGAGGGTAAGTTGTTTTTACGGGTCAATTATATTATACAACTCCGTTACGAGTACTTGGTAAACAAGGGCTGGATGGAGGGTTTGAAAATGGGGAGCGGGTGCGCCTGGGAAAATCGATGAAATGAAAGAGGTTAGCGTGGTGGCTTGGAGTGAGGAAAAACGACGGACCTCGGTATTGAATACCACCTCTGCCGTCAGTCGTCAGTTCCATTCCATTCACTCGAAAACCTTAAACTGATGGAACGCACCATTCAAGTTCAGTACCTTCTCATCCGCGAATATGAGGAAGAGGTACTTGAGCGTCTCACTCTGTCACGTAGTTAGTTAACAGTTAGAGGTAATGCAACCAAGAACGAGGCCAAACACGCACCAAGAAGAAAGTTTCCTGCTTGTCCAAGTACGTCACCGGCAGCTCGTCCACATCCAGCACAGTCGCGTACCCGCCTTCGGGGAGGCGGCAGTGATGCTCAATCGCCGAGAAGATGTCCCATGCGTACGCACGGTACCGCGGGTCACCCGTCAGTCGGTAGGCGAGGAAGACGGATTCGGAGATCTCCGGTCTACAAGTGAATGAAATCAGCGCCGGCAAGGCAGCGTTCAATTCATTCGTGCGGTCTTACCGTAGCATATATCGCGCGTCGTATGGCGGGGTCGTGCTTTTTCTGAGCAAGAGAGATGTCGTTACTCAGGTTCAAGTTCAGTCCGCTCGGAGAGAAATACAACGCACTTGCTGCCTTTAATATACCAGTCATGCTTGCCCTTCGGATCTGCTGGTGTGCGGAAGTGAACACCCTCGGGTGAGAGGCCACTGCAACGAGCCAAAATCAGTTGAAGTATCTCGAACATCAAAGAACGACGCACGTCGCAGTCTTATGCGTATCCATACACGCCTCGAGGAACGCAACACCCGTGTCCCAATCGCGCTGCCCAATTGCCGAGAGCTCACTCATATGTGGCGGGACGGACGCCGCCTGCGCCGGATCGCGCAGGTGGGCGGTCGTCGCACCCAACATAAGCGACCCCGCGAGGAAGCACGCGAGATGCTCCTGCTTGGGCTGGGCGACCCATGCGTCGGTGCTGTGTGAGGTTGGGATGTGTTGAAATTTTCGTGAAGAGAGATGCGCACGCTTTCCAATCATCTTTGCCAGGCAGGGGCTGCAGTTCTGCGATATATGTGAGGCGGTCCGTCGGAGTCTTCCACACCATATAGTCGTGCACACCCTGCATCGCATCGGTGTACATCTGTGATTAGCCAAGTAAATCATCCGTGCCCCAACTATTCGGTTGGCCAGCGAACCTGCAGGTACACCGGTTCTGTTCGATTCTACACTCGACTCAGTGGCTAGTCTGAATTTCTCGACCTACGGTTACTCACAGTTTGAAGATATTGTTTCCTTTGTGCGTGTGATATTAGCGTTTTCGAGGAGGTCAGCACTAGACGCACAATAAATACTCGTAATACGAGTCCCCATTGCTTCCCATCCCGATTCTAGAACGGACAAACTGCCCATTCCCGCTGCGCATGCAAGTCAGATCATTGACCGAGATATAAACGTTGGAAGACGCACTCCAGGTCAATTGGCGCGAGGCCACTCGGCAACCGCGCCTTATTCACGGCCTGCATCACTTTCTCGGCCTTGTGCCAGAAGGCAGCGCGGCCAGTAACCTCGGCGAGATAGCGGAACTCGAGCTGCAGCGTCGTGGCCTCGGCGACACTAAAACTGCCGCCGCCGCCAGCACGCGATCGCACTCCGAGGTTCACAGAACCCACGGGGAGCCCCGAGGGCGTGTCGAAGACTCCCAGCATCCGATCGCCTAGGTCCGCTGCGTGCTGCAGATACAGTTTGTCTCCTGTTAAATAATGTGCAGACAGCAATCCGCCAAGAACTCGGATGGTGGTCTGACGACCAGACCAGTTGAGCAAAATTCAAAAGTAAAGGGAATATGCGAACCTCGAATGTACTGAAATAACCATTACGGTCAAAGGTGAGCTTCTCCTCGACCCATTTTTTCGCGCGTTCATACTCGGCATCGAGCCCCATGAGAAGCATAGTGTCAAGGGCGTCAACGACGGTATAGCCAATGCCACCGCCAGAACCGAGGTTGGAGCCGCGGTGGGAGATGGGATGGTACTCGTCCGAGCCCATTGCGTCGAGTTCTATTCGTGTCAACAATTTCAGCCTTTAAAATATGCTGAATGACGAACCATATGCGGACCACGCGTGCTGGCAAGATAATGAATACCTTCATTCAATGAAGTACGATTCATGCGAACCTTGAATGCATCCACCACCGCATCTCGCTTCCGCACGTCCGCAGGCAGTGTATTCGGTCTTGATGCCGGTCGACTAGGAGCTGGAGGCCCGTCATTTGGCGCAGGCTGAGGTGGGTCCTTCGGCCGGGAGGGGCGTGAGGGCTTAACGTAGCGACCGCCAGCAATCTTTTCGCCTGTCTTGTCCTTTTCAGAACCATAATCCGAGGGTCTGTGGTCCAAATCCATCCAGTCGGGCGTTGAGGGAAGGGAGGACCCATAAAAGTACTGCGTTCGCAGCGTCAGTAACACGAAGACCATTTGAACCAGTTTCAGCGTACTAAATGAGTGGAAATGCCAGCCACGGCCAGTAAGACCAGATATTGGATTGTCCGTCGTCGCATTCGTGGTGGGAGACGTGGTTGTGACGGTAACGGTGACACGCGGCGCCGCGGCCCGGCAATCGGCACTAGTGCAGGGCGCCCGTAGCCCAATTATAGTTCCGTTTCAAGTAACTTGCCAAAGAGTGAAGAAGATGAGGAAAAAAGTTGCAGAACTCGTGCCAGTGAGCCGCCAAGTTTAACCTTGACTTTCGGAGTATGGAGGAGAACGCGGCAGTCGGTGAGGTTAGGACGAGGGAGCGGGTGGGGCAATCAAATGACTGCCGAGAAAACCCGTCTTCTGTTCTCGTAGGCCCCGGGAAGCTCACGCCAAAGCTTGTCCGGAAAATTTGCCAAAATCGGCCTCAAAAAGCCACTTTTGGAGAGGGGTCGTCACGTGGGGGGGGTCAGAAATCGTGTATTTTACGGCGCGGCGAGACGAATTCAAATCACTTGTCGTGGCAATGCTGTGATGCCGATAATGCCGGGTCAAGCTGCCAACAACTTGATCCGAGCTGGATCAAAAAAGTTGAAAAGCCAAATCCCGGAGAAGGGTCGTGAAATTTTGGCCTCAAAAAGCGAAAATTCAGACAATGAAATCACAAAATTTGGCCCTCAAAAAGCCAAATTTTCGGACAAGCTTTGGCGTGAGCTTCCCGGGGCCTGTTCTCGTACCGAACGGCCAAATTACCCCGTCCATCAGAGCGGCAGCAGGGGCACTGCAATACATATAGAGGCGGTGGGCTGCGGCCGTCGAATCCAGGAGCAGGCATGGTGGGACAGACCGAGACAACCAGTCACTCTGATCATTACACACCGCACTGAAGGGTGGTAATATTTGGAGTGCAGTTCACTGAGTGGCCTAAGTGGTTCAGGAATCCGTGACCAACTAATGAGCCTACTGTTCTTCCGAGTCGCCGCACACAAGCTTTTCGAGCGTGGCTCAATAGAGCGTATTCGCAGCCCCCGAAAATGTCCTCCAGATTTCTGAGATTAGTGGTCAAATTTAGCCGATGTGGAGCTACTGATGTGACAAGTTGAGCTCACAAAGCAATTGCCCCTAGGCCTTCGCAAATGTTCGATAAAAGGCATGCACCTGCTCGCACGCCCTCTTCCTCGTCCCGAAAAAATAAATGTGTTTTTGAATTCTTAGACCGTTTTCTAGGTCTGCCGTTCCCGTTTTGGACGTCAAAAATTTCTGGAATCAAACATCAAATTCTGGATCAAAAGCCTCGCTTAGGTCGTTTTGGGCGCTCCGAATACTTACGCTCTAATGGCTTGGATAACTTCCAACTGGGAGGAAGATTCTTCAGCAGTGGGGGTGCGGGAATCCCGATGGATGCACAAGCAATTTGCGGCCAATCGGGCGGCACCCACAAGTTCGAAGTCATACTGCCAGTCAGCTGCTGAGTTCATTAGCAACCAATATCGTTGCTGGTTGCAGTCCGAGTTGGAGGAATGAAAATGTTAAAAGTGCCGAGCCTGATGGGTGCGCTAGCCGCAAATGGGGCGCATTTTTCGTTCGGAAAGACTCAGGATCAAAAATAAGTGGGCACGGTCAGCAAACGGTCAGACAAATTTTAGAGTTAAAAACAAGCATGATCCGAGGCGTCGGTCACCTTGATGGCTTCGAAGTTGAACTGCAAAACTTCGGTGTTTTGAACAGTAAGTCGAGAGTCGAAGGGGAGTTGTTCAAATACAGAGCGCTTAAATTCCCCCGTTCGTGGAGCCATCGCACGATTTGAATTTGGAGGTTGGGATCGGTTGAAATAGAAGCCGATCACAATTATCCACGTCCTTTGGTGATACGCGAGCGACGATCTTCGTTTTCTCCATCACTGAAATCAGCTGTTGGGGAAAATACTTACTTGGTACGCAGCTACTGTAGGAGTTTATGTCCCTTTCCTGCCCATTTTTTCTTGCCGCGGTATACGCGTCAACTCCCAAGAAGAGAACTGAAGATCAGCAATTACCGCCATTACCGCAGTCGCTCCGTCATCAACCTCCCACAGTTCCCATCAGGCTCACGCGCCGATCCCATCATCCCCATATTAGAATTCCCTTCAAAAGAAGGAAAAGAAACCAGATCCTGACCCCCACAGCGCGTGTTCCCCCATGGACGCCGCTGCCGCCGCCCAACTGCTCCACGACGCCATCGTTGGCCTTGAGAACGTGGCGATCACTCGTTATATCAGCAGTAGGTTACTTTGGTCATTCCAGCTTGGCTTGCATTGAATGCTTCCCCCAGCGGCCGGTTTTGTGGTCCGTCCTTCAAATCTGCGCATCGTCCGAATTGAATTAAGAAAACTCAGGTTCTCTTGTATGACCACCTGTTAACGCTGGGCGACGAGGTGGAATACATTTGGGCAGCACCAAACACGGCCGCGAAGGTTCTATTCCTGATTTTGCGGTATATGGTCCCGCTTTTCCTCACTGCCGAGACCGTCAGTACGTGTGTCGTCTTCTCATTGTCGGGCCTTCCAACGATGTCCTCAAGCACGCAGCGGCTTGCCCATAATTCCAATGACTGATGTTGTATGTCCCATTTTCTCCAGTTTTAGTTCGAACTGACCCTCAAGGTATAGGCGTAAGCCATGATCCTAATCCGGAAGTTCATGCTCATTACATACAACGTAGCTGCAAAGTATGGACCCCATTTACTGTACAGTTCCTCAATCCTCCTTATTTTCTCGTAGCACTGACACAGATTCAGACATATGCTGGCTGGTTATCAATTGTCATATCCAATCTACTGGTGCTCCTGCGCATATGGACGACACTCCCCCGAGGACACCGCCTCATTTCCTGGTCGATGTACTTCTTCATCGTTACGCAGCTCGCGAGTCTGGGTGTCACCACTTGGGTAGTAACAAACATGATCCGTATGTCAAGTCTAGCTGCTCGCCCCCAGCAACTTATTGTCGCCTCGTTCCAGCTGTACTGGTCTTTGAGCCCATCGTTGGACTTTGTACATTCAGCAACAAGCCAAACGTAGTGGGATTGTGGCTCCCTGGGGTATGTTCAACCGCTTGAATTAGCCCATCTAATAATTCTTTCGCCATTCAGCTTGTATTTGAAGTTGTCGTGTTCGGCACTGTATGGTGGAACGCGCTTGATCGTCCCCGATCAGTGGGGACTGACTCGCAGGAAGGCCAGATTACTCGGGTGCTCGCGCGCGACGGGGTGATTTATTTTGTGGTGCGCACTTAGCCTCAACTTGGTCCTCCTGTTCTGACGAAAGTGTAGATTATGTTTGGTGAGTTGAACGATCGAATAGCTGGCCGTGCTCACGCTCGCCCCAGGACTTCGCATTGCCAATACGGTGATTGCCATCATCGCCCCCATCTCTTCGCTCTTTATTATCGTCTTGTGCGTCTCTCCTCTACACACCTCCAAAATACCAATACTCACTAGCGCGCCACTTAGTTTCATTTGGGCGGGTACAACTGTTACAACAAGCAGGTTGATCATCAATGCCCGTCGCGAGGCGGGTGAGCGCGCGAAAATGGCTGAACTGGATGAGCTTGGGTACAGTGAGTATCGACGGCGGGTAGGGCGGAGTGAATCGCTTGCGGCGGAGTCGATCTGGATGTAGCTGGGTTCACATCCTATTGGGAGCTTGTATGAATAGGAATTACTTAAAACGACTCAGTGGCCGCCTCGGACTCGGGTTTCATATGCAAGAACTTGGTGGGGTATTTGAGGGGGAGATCTCGACCGAGGCACCGGGCGAGAACAAAGACTATATTTGATTTCAAGTTTTGGTTGCGAGTTGCGGGAGAAGCGACCCGAAGGAGTCGGAAAGGTCATGATGTCGTGGTACTCGGTTAAGCTGCTGTCGGGGAACAGGAAGATGACGCGGTGAGGGCTAAAAGCAGTCAGGCGGTCAAGGTTTTCTGTGACGACCAAGGCCCTTGGGGTAAAGGGTTGACGAGATGAAAGGGAAAGGATGAGTACCGACAATTTGGTGCGTGGGTGACAGGACAAAGTGACGCAGACAGAAATCAACCCGTCCTTGTCCGCCGCCGCGGAAAGGAACTTGGCGCGAAAGGGCTGCCTCTGGTCGCATCATCTGACCTAATTGATGGGTGTGGAAGAATAAGTCCAATGTGAAACCAGGTTTCTCGAGAAAACCCCGTCCAAATATTGGGTCTTATCGGGAAGCCCGGTTTCCCGAGAAACCCCTTCTCGCTCCGTACCTGATTTCGCCCTCGACGGCAAACATTTTGAGCAGCAGCGGCAAGATTGTGGGCAGGAACGGCTTGAGCTCTGCTGCAAGCGCCCTGCCGACAGCTTCGATAAGGGCAACGATCGGCGTCTGGAGTGTCGCATTGTCCCAGAGCTCAGTGACGAGCCCGAGTACCTCTGCTGCATGGTTTCGGACGTGCCGCTTGATGATACCGATGAGGATCGCGAGCTGCTGGAGGTGGAACTCTTGCAGTCGAGGGACTGAGGCGCGCGTTACCGCCGTAAATGCCGGCATGATCTGGTGCAAACATGAACACATTAATACTTCGGTCGGGAAAAGAAAGCAAAAAACCCGAGGTGACCTGGGGAAGACTCCAACGCACTTCAACCCCTGCGTCTTGAAGATCGACATAATTGCCTCGATAACGCTATGATGTTGCCCACTCGACGCAGGGTCCTTCAGTACGCGTAAAAGCGCCGCAACCACCACCGTCTGGAAATACACATTCTCCGCCTGCGACAAGTGCCGGTCGAACTGCTCGTTCAGCGAACCCAGCACGATGTTGCGGATGGTTGGGTCTAAGATCAGTTTATCAGTATACGCACCACGCCTCAAAAACGACAAAACTCACCCGGGTCCGCAATCCCCACCGTCAACAACTTGCCCAACACATCACTCATAACATCCACCGCATGCCCGCTCGTCCGGTACCCAACATTGCTTCCCGTCCCCGTACCGCCCCCCATCCCGTTCGGCATCCCACCGAACCCAATACCGCCCCCAAGCCCGCCGTACCCCACCGTCCCCAGCCCAAGGCCACTTAAGCTGAGACTCCCGGCGCCGCTGAGGGCGTCCTCACCCTCGCGGTAGCCGTACCCGTACCCGTATCCGGACGCCATGGAGTAGGACAAAGACGCAGAGAGGGCGGGGGCGGTGTAGGCGGGGCCGCCGCCGAAGAGGCAGCAGCAGGCGAGGGCGGCTGCGCGCCGGACTTCGGGCGCGTCATCCTCGACGTAGGGGAGGGCGTTGGTTTGGACGAATTCAGTTAGGATGTGGCCTATGGCAAATATTAACATGAGAAGGAGAGGAAAGCAAACAACACGCAACACTAAATCAAAACTGCCCAACGTATTCAACACGAGCGTCAGCAGCTCCTTGCTAGGGGACTAAGGTAAAAATCGTCAGCGCTAGTCCCCACCGCAATTCAGACTCGGGGGAGAAAAAAAAACGAAGAGGTGCCCAGCGCTTAATCACCTCGCCTCCACTATCGACTGATCGACGCAAGCAAAACAAAAGAAGACAGCAGAACACAGAAAGAGACAAAGAGACACACGCACCCCCGCCCCAACACCAACCGCCCATCCATACCCGTACCCCTGATTGATGCCCGTCGCACCGCCGGGGCCGTTCGCGCCGTTGGCCGTCCTGTGCCAGATGGTGTGGTTAGTCGCTGTAATTTCATCGGGAAGAGAAGAAAGAGAGAAAGGAAAGTAGGGCACACGCACCCACCCACTACCACTGGCCACCTGCGGCGCGCCGAGCTTGGTGTACGGCGTCCCGGAAAGGATGTGTGAGAGGAGGTCGAGGAGGCGGTCTATGGAGATGCGTTAATAATACTGGGTGGAAGAAAAGAAGGAGAGCGACACGAGTTGACCTAAACCAACGACAACGACCGACCCGTACACTACCTCCGAGCGACAGCCCGGAGCCTAGAACTACCACTACGGTATTCTACTCTGGCAAAATGATGTACGGGGCCGATCGAAACCGGAGTGAAATGAAAAGAGGAAAACGCGCCTTGTATAACGCCCAACAATGGTGGAATGGCGCGTGCCACAGCTGCCAGACACGCACGAAGGCCCTGTAACGCAATATCATTAGCATTTGTCCGATAAGCTCATGGGCAATACACACCTAGCTCAAGCCAGCTGCGAACAAAAGATGCAGATGATCGTGCAGAAGCATCGTCAACGTCGGGCCCACAGCGGCCGCCAGCAACCCCAACGCCGCCAACAACGCGTCCGGCGGCGGCGGTGGTCGTCTGTGCCGTGCGCATTCCTCGTCAACTGTTTTGAATGAAACGCGAAAAAAAGACTCACCCCCTCGCACACCCCCCGCCCCCTCCCTCTCGCGCTCCCTCTCCCCTCGATCCCTCCCCATGCCCACCATGCCCGCCATCCCCGAGCCGAAGTTCGACGACGAGCTCGAGTTGGTGTGCGAGGAGGAGTAGTTGCTGGAGTGCGAGGACGTGGAGTGCGCGACGGCGGCGGCGGCTTCTTTGAGGCGCGTTTTTATGTGCGACATGATGGTTTCGAGGAAGGGCTTCATGTCGGCGCCGACGGCGGTTGCAGTGTGGCCGATTGCGATTAGGGCTGGGTGAAAGCAGGTGAGTATGATGTGGGGGAGATAAATAAATAGTAAGTAATATTGTAGAACGAATGGGACG
Source organism: Mycena alexandri (assembly GCA_029233265.1). NCBI lineage: Eukaryota > Fungi > Basidiomycota > Agaricomycetes > Agaricales > Mycenaceae > Mycena > Mycena alexandri. The sequence continues at coordinate 45,677 of JARJCM010000375.1, read as the reverse complement.
AATGAGAGGAAGGTGAAGAAGACGTAGAAAGAAAGGTGGGTAGGCGTACACGACTCGAACCCACGCCAACGAGGAAAGCAAATAACGCACCGTAATCCCTTTCGCCCGACTTTTCCAGCAAACTGAGGAGGTGCGCCATGGCCTTTGAAGAGCAGGGTGTTGAAGGACGCGAGCGTGGGTATCATCGAGACGACTATGCGGCGCACGGCTGCGTCGCGTTTCGCGCGGAATGCCAAGATGGACTCTGCGGCTTCGGCGAATCCATCGCGCATGAACTGCCACCTTATTAGTACAAGTACGACTTGGAGAAGAAAGCAGACGTACCGCGCCTGCGTGAAGCAGCAGTTCACGATACGTGAGGAGCGAGCCGTGGATGACCTCGGGTTAAGCCCGCCTGCGCGTCGGCCAGAATCTTTGCGAGGTAGGTCGTCCCTGGGACCCTGTCCCACCCACCCTTTCGCGCTGGGCCCCAATCTCCAGACAGGCCGCAAGCAGCTCTGCTGCGGCCTCCCGCACCACCAGCCGCGCGCCTCTCAGCGGCGGAAGCACCGCGGTCTCCAGTACGGCCGGCAGATGCGCCGCAAATTGGACCGGCATATTGCGCGCCAACTCCTTGAGGATGAGGGCGCCGGCGTAGCGCGACATTCCGGCAGCGAGGTCGTGCAAGGACGAGGAGGACGAGGAGGAGCTGTGCGTTGAGGTGATGGCGACGGCGGCGGGGACTTGGTGTTCCATGAATGTCTCGCCGAATGCGGGTCCACCGAGCGCGAGGATGTGGCCGAGGGTTTTTGAAGCGGCGAGGATGAGGGCGGGGTCGGGGTTGGGCAGGAGGTGCTTAACATAGTTGTAGAAACGAAACAAATTGTGGTGCGAGTCCAATGTAGGCGATGAGGTGGGTGTGTCGATTAGGTGGTCTGTAATATACAACTCAGTTTAGTTGAAGTTATACCACGAATTCAAGCAAGTTGAATACGCACCAATTGCAACCAACCCCCCGATATTATCCGTCCCTTTCTGGCTGTGAATCAGCTCGAATAACCGCCTGCTGATTAAATCCGCGTCGTCCCCCGCTTCGTTGGCAGCCACGTAGCGTCGGAGTCAACAGCGCTCCGGAGACGGACGTCGGGATTCATGCTCTTCAGGCCCGCAAAGATTCCCGTGAGCACGTCCGACGCCGGCGCGGTCGACGAGGAGGCCATCGTGGTACGGGTGTAGGTGTGATTGTGACGTGACGTGACCGAAGGCTGTGCGATTAGTTTCGTGTTCAGGGGGGGGTAGGATCATGATTCGAAGTTTAATTTGCAACGTGGGCACACTGGCAACCGTAGGATTAGACATTGACCAAATGGCCTGTGGTACCATCCACAGGGTATTTTTAAGCCAGGCCAAAAACCGCTGTGGATCAAAACATCAAAAGGGGTCTATCTCAAGCATCTGGGGCCCTAGTGCTGGCCAGGTTCGGTTCGGTAGACTCATAACCACTGAATGACCGCCGAATGGGAAAATCCCACGGTTGAAACGTTTGGCATTTGGATGTTGAATGAAAGAAGAGGTAAATCCCGGCGTAGAGATGTGCAACAGGAGTTCCTACGTTTCACAAGTATCAATGTGGCCAATGTAATGGTGAAACTGCCCTTGCGCACAGAAAATCGACTGAAATTCTTTCAATATGGGTAAATTCGGGGTTCGGTTCAGGTTTGCAAAAAACTTGCATCGCCTGAACGCCGAACCTGAATGTGGCGTCCGGTTTGGGCAATAGTTGAACCCAGAACCTGAGCCTTGCGTTCAGTTCGGTTCGGTTCAGGTTCAAACCGATTTCCGAACCGGACCTGGCCAGCACTAATCCGGGCACCGTTTGGGCTGCTGAAAGGCTTGTTGGACAGCCCTCACTTAGTGCCTTCTGCCTGTGAAGTAGGGATCACATCAGAGGACATTGATTTTTTTGCTGTCAGCATACCGGGCAGCCTACGACTTGCGAGGTACAAGCAAATTGTTGTAGCATCTGTCTACGAGAGACTACGGGCAGCCTATAAATCGACTCTGGTGCGGGCATCCAGTGGGCGATTGGGCTGGTACTGGGCTTGTTAGAAAGCCCTGAGCTAGGGCTATCAGTGGAACAATATCAGGGTGGTCTGAGCACTTTGATATTTCCTGACAGCATATCAGCAGCTTGTAAATTGTACAACACGCAAGGTACGAGCACAATTGTTGTAGCATCTGTCTACAAGAGACTATGTAAATTGGCTCTGGTATGGGCCTATGGGAGGTACCATGAGCACCACTTCTGCCCTGGGCCGTGGTACCTCCCATATCCCATGGTATGCCCACACCCAAAGTTACCCCCCATTTATTCCAACTAAACTAATTGACCCTAAGGGGGTACTTGAGGGTAACCTGAAGTGCCTCGCTGAAAAGACAAAGTCCGCTCAAGTTGGGATAAAGAACTTGGTTGTGCCACGGTTGACAATGCCAGGCAAGCTGAATTTGACGACCGGTAATTTATGATTTATGACGAGGATCGCCTACATCGTACTAATCCTATAAGAACATCGCCACCAGATATCTGAAGTAGCTCCGCTCCCGGACATCCCATTTACACCAGCACAATTTGCTCTTCAGCGGACGCTGCGGCACCCGTCAGCGGAGAGAAAAACCCTAGCTGCGTATGAACTTACTCGCACTGATGCCTTCGATCTCAGCTAGAACCGCTACGGTGTCAGCAACAATACAACCTTCCACTTGGCAAATATAACCTACATATTTTTGGGGAATCACAGCAAAAGACTTTGCAACCTGTGCCACAGGTGGAACCGTCTCCTGCATCGTCCGACGCGCCCACTTGATACTTCCCAGAAGGACACTCGCCGGAGCAGAATGGAGCTGATCAGGACATGTAAAATCCCGCAAATGAAGTAGAGGGTCAGAAATCACCTGTGCCATACCATTGACCTCAAAAACATAATTAAGACATCAACCGTTACAATGGATCAGTATACTCACAGTTGTTGCCTGGAGAAGCGGTGCAACACAATACCTTTTGCCCAGTGGCACAATAGTCGCCTAGATGTAACGTGAGAAATAGAAGATACTCTAGTGCCACCGAGGCAAATGCAAATCAGTCGCACCATTATCACAACCGCCCCTGCCGACAGCAGCTCTGTAAGAATAGGACGATGGGCATTCACCATCGCAGAATGGAGCCGTGCCTAAGGTGAACAACTCCGGTCAGGAAACAAACAAGGTTGTACGCAGAATAAGTGGGCCCGACCTTGCCATGCACAATCCGCAGAGGCAGCACGATGGACTACCACGAGAAGAATGAACAAAAACGGAGTGAAAATCTTGGTAGACATGATAGGTGGGTGCTTGACAGTTGTTGCTAGATGTATGAGCGAGTATTTATATATGACCATTCCATGTTCGGTTGTGTAATGTTTGCAAGGTGCAAGTGACAGGTACGGTTAAAACGGTACAGTGGGGCAGGGCGCCGCGCCGCCTGTCATTCATTTTGTGTTGATGGTACAGAGAGTTGTGGAGCATATTGAGTTTCCTGGTGAGCGCCGTGCAATCTACCATCCAGATATATATTTCAGAGATCCAGGTACACCACGAATGCTAGTGTGATTCATAAATCGTCCGGCATAGATCAATCACCGGGATACGGGAGCAAACAATTGACATTTGGAACGGATGCAACCCCCGAATCGGACCTTAGGGCGCTGTTTATTAGTCTAGTTTATAAACACCTGTTTATATACCGGTTTTATATTCCTCTGGCAGGATGGCCGGTTTTTAATTCCCATCACTGGCATCAATTCACCGAAATTTCGCCCTCAGGACCGATCTGAAGAGGCTTTAGTAAAGTTTTGGTGAGCTCTGGGAGGCTAAAATGAACTGGGAAACTTCTCCGCACAGTAACTCCCCAAAGAGGCCATTATTTCCGCAGCAATTCAGAGTGCCGTTGAAGAGGTTACTCAGAAAACGTAAGGTAATTCTATCTCAAGAGATGTTGTCGGCCTTGGACAGCAACAGAAACGTAAAGCAGACGGCTGGAGGCTAAACGCCGGCGAAATTTGCTTTTGGAGGAGGGAAATCGAGTTTTTCAGGTGTGTGCTTATAAACGTGTTTATAAACGCCCTGTTTATAAACCCACGTTTATAAACCGTTTTTTTATTGTTCAGGAATAATAAACAGCGCCCTACGGGCCCCGATAACTCGGGATACTAGTAATCATCGACCACCGGTACCCGCGGACCGACTCGGATCGTCGTAACTTGTGGCTTTGTTCCTTTTGGCCGTAGCTTTTGACGTCTGAAAACTGCCATATATACAGGCTTGGCATAACTAACCATTGAAAACCGCCCGGCATTGATCAATCACCGGAATACGGGAGTAAACGATTGACATTCGGAGTGGACACAATACTCGATAACTCGGGTTCGAGTGGTTCAAACTACAAGTTGCCGGAACGATGAAGCTGAACAATAAATTTATTTACCCTAGCAAACTCGCAGCAAATGACCGTGGGCTAATGCTGACGATGTCAGGATACTCACGACCACCGGTACCCTCAAGCGACTGTCGGATTCGTGGGTTCTTTCCTTTTGGGCATCGCTGGTGGCGCCTGAGAAAGCTCCATTTCAGCTGCCATATACACCTATGTCCTTTTGGACTCACTTGAATCCAAGTGGCTCCAGCTCACGGCACCCCCTTGAATCTGCGGTTGAAGCGATACAGTATAGCAGTGCGAGCGCCGTGCCGCCTGTCATTCATATTAGGCTGTGCCACGAGTAGTGCAGAACTTGTCGGTCGTACATTGTATTAATGGCGCATATTGGCTTCCCTGGTGAGCGCCGTGCAATCCGCCATTTAGATCTATATTTTAGGGCTGGGAGGAAATGCCGCGCCTGCCGCGTCTAGATAGGGTAAAAGCCTCTGCTCATCGTAGTCCTCGCTTGAAGACCTGTACTAGGAGCCCTGCATAGCTGCACATCTGTGTAGTTCTCTGTGTATACCTTCAAGTTGCCGTACACGACGGAAGGCCCCAAGTTGGAAGAACTTGAATTGTGTGAGTGTAGAGGGAAGAAGTATTAGAGATTCATTGAAGGCAATCAGTCAGATCGGGGTCGACAGCGAGAGGCCGCAAATTATGCTGGGCACAAAGTGGGCGTGGCGGAGTTTGAAAATAAGTTAGTTTTGCCACGCGTGGGAAGAACTTAAGTTAACGTACAGCAGAGATGAAGAAGGGGGTAAGTAAAGGTAAGTTACTTTTACGCACTCGGCGCTCGGGCTTGGCATCAACATTTCCCCGAATGGGACCGTGCGCTGTGCTGCGCTGCGCCGATGGTTCTCAACGTAACTGCTAGGGTGTGTTATTTAACCACCATGGATTCAGAGGTTGTTACGTTGAGTCCTTGGGACAGCATCATCCTCGCACCCTAGCAATACATGCGGAATGCGAGTGGTATCAGCGAACAGCTCGTTCGACGAACACATCAAGGGGTTTGGGATGCCGGCTTCCGCCCGGCAGCATATTGCTCTTCTCGTGGCCGAGTCTGAGGTAGGGGACGGAATCCCATCGGTTCGGATACTAACAGCCATATCCTACAGACGCCAGAGCAGATGCTCGAAGTGCGTATACTTACAGTGGCGGCAAAAAGAAATGAGTTTCACCGTTTGGGCTCATTTCTTCACCAAATCCTTCCAAATAAAATGCTACCATACACTACGCTGAACAGCTCGCTTGCAAATGGTTTGAAACCTTCAGTCTATCCATTTCAAGGGCAGAAACCAGAAACTGCGAATGCTAGAGCGAGATTAAGGTGCGCTGTCCGCATTTGGGTACCCCTATGATTTAGGTGGATGTGCCTTCGAGGGTACTTTTAGTGGTGGCAAGGTTCGGTTCGAACATCGGTTCGAACCCGAACCGAACCTGAACCGAACGCGATGTTCAGGTTCAGGTTCACCACATTCCTGAACCGAACGCCAGGTTCAGGTTCGGCGTTCGGGGCGCGGGGGCCGCGTTCGAACGCCGAACGCGAAAATCCGACATTCAATCAATTTTTGACGGTTTTGGCGCGATTTCCGGCGACATTCGGGCCTTGGTCGCTTCTCAGTCACTGTTGGATTGTTGGATTGACGTCTTGCAGCCAGTTCCATGGCAATCTCCATCAGTGCTGCATCACCGCAGCTCGGACCGTACTGTCCCACGGCTCGAAATTCATCTGAACAATCTTAGAATTGTGTTGGTTGGACATTTCACTGTCCTTGAGGCACTGGAATTGAATCATTCAAGGTGAGAACGAGTAAATGACCCACTTGCTTTACTCCAGGATCAGTTATTAGACCTCCGAAATCCCCGGATTTTTTCGCGTTCTGAACGCGTTCGAACGCGAACCGAACCTGAACGCGAGTTCAGGTTCAAGGTTCGGCACTTTGCTGAACCGAACGCCAGGTTCAGGTTCGGGGTTCAGAGCAAAGTGCCCTGAACCTGAACCGAACCGAACCTTGCCAGCACTAGACCGTACTTTAAACAGTCTTTTTTGCAAACATTGTTATAAGACTTTCAGCATCATATGGAAGTCCCCTTCGCAATTTTCAGCTGGTTGGGCGACTTTTGCGAGAGCTTGAGAGGCATGAGTCAGGTTATATGACAGATGGGCGGCGGAGGTAAATTCGTGTTAGCCAGGTCTCATTCCCCTCGTTCGACTCAAAATCAATAGAATATACATTTCGAACAAGACTTTGAATTTTCGATGAATCGCAAAATGCATTAAGTCCGATAAACCGCCATCAAAAACGGTCGACCGTGGTAACCACCGGTGATTATCTTCCGGTCGCTTCGCCCATCACCCGTTGATCGACTGTCATCAACTTTGAGTGCTTGGGCGAATTCCGACTGCCCTCGAGTCTAGGCTAGACGCGTCTGTGCGTACTACCGCAGCAGCTCAAAAATTCGCCGGGTGTACCTCGAAAATTTCGGAGGGGTTTCTAGAGAAACCCGGTTTCCCGATGATACCCAAACCTTCGAGGAGGGTTTCTCTGGAAACCGCGTTTCGCATTGGCATCAGAATTATCCAAACTTTACCGGGTCTACTCATCTAGAAAGTCAATGAATATACCCTTTGAATTTTGATCTGGATCCGGAAGGGCAGTTACTTGATAACATATAACAGAAGAGCTTATGATGGTACATGAATCTATATATGATATATCACCTTGAAAGTACATGTGAACATTCAAAATTCTTTTCAACCAGAAGTGAACCGGATCCTGTGAGTCTATGCAAGCCCCCCTTCAAGTAGGTCGGGTACCGGCATACAGAATCATATTTAAAATTCTACGGTATCATACACGTCTCTTGCTGAGAATCTTTGAACCTAGGGTATAAGACAAAATTCAACAAACGTGCATCTGTCACGTCAGAAACTATTTTCGGTTGAAAAAGTACAGGCCAACTAAGTATGCGGAACAATAGCTGTTGCAATTGGGAAATGCTAACCGTCACAGGAAGCACTCGCCGTTCTCGAGCTTGGTGCGCGCAGCGGTGTCAACAGACTCGCAAAATATCCCTGCATTGGTAATGCAGTAATAATAGTTCCCACCCTTGTTTTGGCAATTGTGAGCCGATAGAAAGCCCTTCGACTTCTTGGGATCGCATCTACTCATTCGTCTTCAGTTTCAATCATTGGGTAGATGAATATTGGAACTTACTTTTTAAAGGCTTGACCTAGCTTGCGTCCACCGTTTTGACAGCTAGCGTCCGGATCTTCGATGACTTCTTGAGTCTGTAGACAATATTCTACTTTGGTGACATACCCTCATCACAGCAAAAGACTTTGCAACCTGTGCTACAGCTGGAACCGTCTCCGGCATCGTCCGACTCGCCCACTTGATACTTCCCAGAAGGACATTGGCCGTTGCAGAATGGAGCTGATCAGGACATGTAAAATCCCGCAAATGAAGTAGAGGGTCAGAAATCACCTGTGCCATACCATTGACCTCCAGAAACATAATTAAAACGTCGACCGTTACAACGGATCAGTCTACTCACAGTTGTCCCCTGGAGAATCGGTGCAACACTATACCTTTTGCCCAGTGGCACAATAGCTGCCTAGATGTAACATGAGAAATGGAAGATACTATTGTGCCACCGAGGCAAATGCAAATCAGTCGCACCATTATCACAACCGCCCCTGCCGACAGCAGCCTGGTAAGATAGGATGATGGGCATTCACCATCGCAGAATGGAGCCGTGCCTAAGGTGAACAACTCTGTGTTGGAATATCAATCGAAACAGCACCCGGCCCACCGCCGCCGCCACATTGTGGTATACAGTGCAATTCCACCTTAATGCTGCACAGTACTCGTCAGGACTCATTTGGACTTATGCACATTAATATTTCTACCTACGGTCTCGTTTAACCATTTTTGATACTTATTACTGCGGCCGACTTTTGTATAAGTACACGACGAATTCTATCGAGACCTCTGCGCGTTTGCAGAGGGTCACCGAGCTACGCCTTCGTCCCTAGGCTCAAAAACCAACACTCTGGTCAGGAAACAAACAAGGTTGTACGCAGTATAAGTGGGTTCCGACCTTGCCACACACAATCCGCAGAGGCACGATGTGCTACCACGGGAAGAATGAACAAAAACGGAGTGAAAATCTTGGTAGACATGATGGGTGGGTGCTTGACAGTTGTTGCTAGATGTATGAGCGAGTATTTATATATGACCATTCCATGTTCGGTTATGTAATGTTTGCAAGGTGCAAGTGACAGGTACGGTTGAAACGGTACAGTGGGGCAGGGCGCCGCGCCGCCTGTCATTCATATTCGGCTGTACTACCACGAATAGTGCGGAACCTGTCGGTCGCACATTGTGTTGATGGTACAGAGAGTTGTGGAGCATATTGAGTTTCCTGGTGAGCGCCGTGCAATCTGCCATCTAGATATATATTTCAGAAATCCAGGAACGCTCGTATAATTCATCTTGTCATCCTCGTGGAGATCGGAAAATGATCTGTGCGTAGATAGTATTGTCCTGTGCCTTTGAGGATTCAAAAAGCTCCATTTATTCTAGCATACTATACCACTGTTGAAAATCGTCCGGCATTGATCAATCACCGGAATATGGAAGCAAACAATTGACATTTGGAATGGGCGCAACCCTCGATAACTCGGGATACTAGTAATCATCAACCACCGGTACCCGCGGACCGACTCGGATCGTCAAAACTTGTATAAAAGAATGGAGGTTTCGCATCCAATGTTCAATTCAGCATCTTCCGGCTCTCCGCTTTCCTATCACTCGTTCCCACTCCTCTGTAGGCTACGATAATGGGTGTTCAGGGGAATCACTTCGTGTGAGTCTGATCTCTGCCAAGCGTCCGCCTTCTGATCCTCCCCATCACCTGACTTTGATTCCTCAGTTACGTCGACGTCGTCCGTCACATTGAGAAATTGGGCGGTTCTCAGGGGTACGCCGACAATGCGGAAGCCTTTGTCGAGGCTCTCAAGAAGGGACTCTCGGTACTTTCCCATTGCCGTGTTCTTTTCTCTGGGTTACCGTTGACCAGCGCAAACTTGTAGGAGTTGCTTCCGGAGGACGATGAGTAAGTTATATCTCCCGGGTGCAACCCTTACAGGCTACACATTCCATTTCTCTAGTCATGGCGCGGCGATACTCAGACATGCTGCTATGCCGCGTGAAATCGGAACTGCCGCGGACGAGAAAGCCGGGAGGAGAAGGTCGGCCTTTCTGTCTTTCTCTCTCACTATTTCATTAGTCGACGTCCAGGTACATCACGTTCCATGATTGGCTCCTCGACCTCGAGAGCCTCGGTGGCTCCAAAGGCTTCGAGGACTTCCTCAGCAAGAATCCCACCGGCATTGAACCGGTAATGTCCGAGGCTAAGCACAAAGAAAACGAAGGTTCGTTTTCAAGTTCTCTTCAGTTTTCTGCACTGTTTACCTGCCACCAGAGCCAGCTCGCTTGTGGGAAATCGCTGGCGAACGTATGCTATGCATGATGGTGCATATAGGCTACATCGCTTATTTCGGAGCTGAGATTCCGAGTCGAGAGAGGGTATACTTGGGCTCTCAGTTTATCGGGGCAGAATGGTTCCGCGGTCAGTGGCTTCATTCTCCCTCCCAATCTTTGTATCTATCATCACCTTGCAGAAATAATCTGGACCGAGGGAAAGATATCCTATGACAACGATGACTTGTTTCTTCCGCTTGGCAAACTTAAGAAAGTCAGGGTCGAAGTCACACCCTTAGGGTTGGCCGCGGATTATTTCTCCCCTGACGGTCATGTGATAGGACAGGTGCGTTCATGATCCTGGTTCCCTTGAAAGCTCATTGTTCTGACTTGGCGCTTAGAGTCTCGTCGGTTGGTTTTATGTTTCGTTTGAAACTGACCGAACTCCTGACTAGTTTTTTTTAGGTGCAAAGGGAGGACATGACGACATTGTTGCCGGGGAATGGAAGTGAGGCGAGGCAATAGGCATACCGCTGCAACTTCGTCCACCCATCTTAGATGCCTGCAAGATGTTGGAAAATACCAAAAGCAACTTCAAATTCTTTTACAATTTATTTTTCCCGTTGGGCAACTCAATTAGGGTTGCCGTTGGGATATCTACAACCCCGAGAGTAATTCTTATCTCCTGGCCGCCAAAAGCGGCCGTGAACGGGGCACTATTGCCGGAAATGGCTGGCCAACAACTGGCCAATCATTATCTATGCGATCTTATCTGAGCACTGCCTTGGAATCGGTGTGACTCCCGGAGCCGTCCTACCACAGCTCGCGGACCTACAACAAGACTTGGTGAACAAGATTCTCAGTGAACTCGGTGATGACCCTGGTAGTCTGTGTACATGCGCTCTGATCTCCCCCTCGTTTCTTACCTAGTGCTGGCCAAGAATACAATACGCTCCAGAAGGGATGAAGAGAATATGGACTTGTTTTGTGGGGCCATTGCTCCGCATGGCAGATACGAGGACTTTCCTTTGCAAAAGTCTATCCAATCAGAAAACTGTGGTAAACTCAGGCAGAGAGTGGATGATTTAAATTGAGTATCAGGAGCTACATGAATATATGACAGAAGGAAGAGAAAATGTATTGACAGCCTAGTACAGAGATCCTCCCCTCCCCTCCCCTCACGAACCACTGCAATGCGAAGGGGTGAAGGTGGTCAGGCTGGGACCACCTTCACCACCTCGCCGCCTCTGCTCACCTATAAAAACTACTCCCAGTCTTCATCCCTGAGTATACACAAGGGTGGCTGCAACTTTCCCTCTGCAAGAGTCAAGGAAGCCCGGGGGGTGGCTGTCCAAATATTGTTCGTCTACGCAGAATCGACCCGTTGTAATTCCATCATTAAACCAAACCCGACCATCGACCCCAATAATTCGTGATGTAAAATGAGCACTCCCAAAGTAAATGATCCCTCGAAGGAGGAGCACACTTGCCCGGCCATTCACATCAAACCGAAGTTTGTGATGTATTGGTAAATATGAACCAGGGCTCTGAATCCCAACGATAAGGAGCTCAGGTACTCGTTGCAGTTGCGGGCTCCAGTACATCTCGGTTAAACATTGGGGACACAAAGTATGAGTTCGAATGGATAGATCTCCTAGTAGGCGCTCCTTTAAGGGTGTACCATCAACATTTTCTGAGTTATACCTGAGAGAGTGAAACTCATTGAAACACTGTGTCTCAACAGGATCCATGTGCACACATTGAGGACATTGTTTGGTTGCTGTTGCACAGAATGCATTCTGCCCGATGAGAGCTATCACCAAGTTATCAGTTGAGATTCCATTGTGACCATATGGGAAATTCCAGGGGGCAGCTTGATTCAGGGGGACCCGAATCTCATTTCTCAGAGTCTCCAACGAGGTTAATTGATTTGTGACTCGCAAAAATCCGTCTGACAAATTTTTGAAAGTTTCAGTTCGCGAGCTGAATATTCCGCGCCATTTGTTCGGATTTCCTCTCCAAATATCAAATAGGATTGTGAACAATGAATCATATCCACAACTGTAATCAACAGGATCCCAGATCAGTCCTCTGGGGATTGCTCCAACTGAGTTGGGGAGAGCAACATCGGAACAAGCCTTCTTATTAGGGGGCTATTCTAGCCCATCGGGAATCTCATACTGTGAGCGCTTCAATGATTTTTCCTTGCTGGACAAAACTGAAACTATATCTGATTGCCAAGGAATTTCAGGTCTCGGTGGTTGGATCTGTTGCTCACTTCCAGTCCAGTGCAAGGCCTTGTGCCAACTTCTGGGTTGATAGGTCGCACCTCTGCTTGCCTGAAAGCTCCGGATCAAGGTGTTTCGAGTGGTACCCTCAACATCTATGGGAAGCTGCCCTTCGTATTGGAGCTCAGTTATTTCATCCAGCAAATCAATCTCTCGGAATTCCTGCCGCAAATGACCATTCAACCCCTTAGTGATGATGGACCAATCAGTTGGAGCCTTAATTATAACTGTACCCATCGCTGTTGATCCTCGCGATAAGGCCGTGTAGTAAGACATTGCAGTCCTGCATCGTGTCAAGTCAACAACATTCCACAAACGAGTTTTGCCTTGTGCAGCGTAGTCAGTCATTCCAAATTGGGAAGAACTTGGATCCGCTCGCGTGATATGTTGACCACCATATCATTTGCCAGAGTGCATGCAAGGTTGACCACAGATCTGGTCATCGGAATAACATTGGTCGGAAGTCCGGGTACATTAATATCCTTTGGTGGGTCGACCCACTTCAGATATAATGTGTCAAGCACTGACTGACCAAACGGTCCAGCAGATAAATCCCACCCCACAATGGTTGCCTCTTGTCCTTTCGTTATACAAAGTTCGGTGGCATCGTTGTTACGGATCATAATGGGCATCCCGACACAAATTGACAGTTTCCCTGGTATGTGTTTGCTTTTGGAGGAGGCATGACATGCCCAGAGGTCTTCTTGCATTGACTGACTTATTCCCTTCGAGGATGGAGCAAAATTCTTGGCTTTACGTCTCCGCTTTCGGCTTTTCTTGGCTTGGGTGTATAAACTGAGTTTATCGATGGAATAAAAATCAGTGAGCACTTGACCTGAGTCTCTTGCAAAACGTTTACTGCCCTCTTCGTTCATAACATCCTTGTGGGCATTCAAAGCTGTGATAACGGATACATTACGGAATTGTGGCTCTGTAAGTCTTGGAGATCCTGGCTGACGCCCACTTCGAGCCACACGTCCGGAGAGGAAGGCAATGTCTGCATCGGTACAAGATGCATAGCGCATATTGATCAATGTAGTTCGAAGTCTGTGGTCATCTGCAGTCTCTGTGGTTTGCCTCATGTTCTCCTTCAACACAACTACTGTGGTGATTTGCTGCCACAGAATTTTTCCCAGAGCATTTTCTTGGTCTCTCGGCTTCATGCGGGCAGTGCAAGTGTCCATAACCTTGTCTGAATATAATGGAACACCGCCAGTTGGTGGGAGCTGGGCAAAGTCCCCAGCAAAAATCATGTTCATTCCTCCAAAGGGGGTGTCATGCACATTGAGAGTTTTAGCTAACCGAGCACTTATGTGGTGAAGCTCGTGACATGCAATCATTGAAACCTCATCAACAAATACATATTCAACACCCGTGAGACGCTCCCGAGCACGAGCAACTGAGGTACGTTCTGAAACATAACCATCATCCTGGTCTTTGGAGTCCATCAGCAAAATGACATTTGACGCGCGTACTTCTGATCTTGTGATGCGCGTCCCGCCAAATTTTGATTTTCCTTGGGGCTTTCCAGGGTGCATATACTTGCCTGACGGGCACCTTTCCCTTTCAATAAGCTCTCATTTACCCCCTTTACATTTCCTACTGCCTCAATGTTCCAGGCTGGGCTTAGTTTGCAAGAAAATTCCGCGCTCGCGTGATATTTCGGACATAGCTCGTAGCCGCGTGGTCGCGCGATCTTGTGATGTCTTGTACACGCTCGTACGCGCGCGTACAAGAGCTCACGCGAGCCCACGCGCAGATTGTTAAAAACGCGATGTCAATTCGGATTCCCAGAAGTGAGTGGTAGGTTGAACCATTCAAGAGTGCAGCAGCTGTGCCGGTGGGAGCAACAACAACAAACCGATGTGCCTCATTACGAGCGTTGAAGAAATGGATCAAGGCCTTGATGACCTGAGTTTTGCCTGTACCACCCATGCCTCCCATGTACATTCTGAGCTGTGGGGGCTGAACAAGAGAATCTGGTCCAGAGGACACAGCATGGTTGGCAACAATGCGGAATGCCCTCTCCTGATCTCTGTTTAAAGTGAATGCTGTGACAGTTGAATCAATTAATACATGAGCTTCCGCTTCCGTGGCACGGAATTTCCGGGAGAAATATTCGCTCTCAAGAACCTCAACTGTATCTAGAGTGGGCTTGGCTAGTTTTCCAGATTTTATGGCAGGTAAATTCTTTAGCCGTATGTTTGCAACACTCTCACGCAATTCTGAGATCAAGGCTCGCCATCTCGGGGGGTTCAGGGACTGATCTGGCTGGAATTGAGCTGCAGGTTTTTCTTGAAGCCCAGGTATTGTGCTGAGCCACTCTGCATCTGTCATCATATTCCTCATAGTGGTCATTTTCTTTGCTTGAGCTCGATTTACTGGACCGGGTAGACTGTAATTTGGACCTTCTCCATTATCATCTGCTGTAATGTCCTCATTGACACCGTCAAAGTCGTTGAGATCGTCATCTTCATCTCCAAGGTATGCATCATGCTGAGTTCTCCGTGCCTCTCTGATTTTCCTCTTGAGTGTTGCATAGTGATCATCTCGAGCATCATTGCATTCATACCGAATGTTAAAATTATTCATGAGGTCAGATTCTTGGGGAGAAAAGTTATGAAGGTTGTATGCAGTTTCCCAGTCCATGGTACTCTCCTTGAGTTCTATGCCAGATCTCCAGGGCTTAAACAGGGTCAGCATTGTGCAGCAGTAATACCCGCGATCTCCAGCGTCTCTTCGGGGGAGACCCACCGACAAAATTGGGGACTGTGGTGTTCACATTTAGTTTATAGATTCGGACATAGTGGGTCAAATACAGTGGGTGATCTAGAGTAAATGGTCTCGAAAAAATATTGTCTCCATCCTTGTCCTTCATGGAATCTTCCATTTCAACATCCTCAGATATCATGATCGACAACTCCGCCTCTGCATCAACTTCGGCTTGAAATTGCTTGGCTTGTGCCGGTGTTCGCTTAACACGTTTAGCACACTGAATCCACTCATACAAAGACATGCTTGAAAGATCTTCAGGCCTATATTTATAATCATCAACAGCGGATGCTCCAATGATTTTCTGGTTCGACTTTGTGAGTACTACTTTGTCTAGAAAGGTCTCTTCATCAATCTCCTCAGCATCACTGTCGCTCTCATCATCAGAGTCATCAGAATCACTAGGCACGTCATCTTGAGCACCAGAATCTGCTTTGTACCATGCCCGTCTAACCTCAGAAACATAATTGCGCCACCAGAACACGGTGAAATTATGACTTGTATAATGATCAGGATTGTCCAAGAGGTACATTGCTGCCATGGGACTGCCAATTTCCATCTTTGTGGACAGAGCATTGACAATCTTCATCAGCAATCGGCGGCATTTGTCCTTCCTCTTGAAATCAGCACTGAGTGGGTCTTCGTTTTGGTGCAAGACATCATACATTGAAGAAAACACTTGATAGCTCTTCAGACTGGCTTTTGATACATAGTCTGATATATATGCAACAATAGCCTTTATTGCTGTGCCTGACAACAGGCTTGTGACATCTGTGTTGCAGCGAAGGCAGTATGTTAGCATTGGTGTAACATTATTGATATTTGATTCCAATTTCTTCACCTTTAGGGAGCCATCGGAATAGTCTACAACAGACTCTGGAAATATCTCTCGGGGAAATCTTGCCATGCAGATACCATCTTTGTTTCGGCACCCTTTTGCACCCTTGTACTTGGTCTTCAAGCCTTTAGTGACAGCAGCTCTTCGATCCTTAGCCGTTGATTCATGCGCCTGATGGTGGGTATGAATATTTGACTTGACCATAAGATCATCTGTCGTTTCCCAAAAGTTGGGCCACCAATTGGCCCGCCGTACACAATGGTTACAGTTTGAACACTTCTTGTCTTTGCACCGGTTTGGCAGTGGCACAGGCATGGTTAGTGTTGGGTTCTGATAAGTCGAATCAGTGTCCATTGGAACCTGAGGAATCGGAAGCTTAGGTTTCAACTCTCCAAGAATTGTGATCTCGGGACGACTCTCCTTGGGTGGTGCAGGATATTCGGCCTGCATCGTGGCTAAATTACCGTTGTGAAATTCTCCGACATAGACTGCTTCAAGATATGTATTTAATGATTTTTCGAACTCCGATCCTTGGGTCATTAATCTATTCCGAATTTCCTGTGGAGGTAAGGCACCCTTGATATACAACAATAAATGCAAATGTAATGTGAGTCGTCCCTGTTGCTCGACTGTGCCATAATAAGCTCCAGTCTCACTATAAATTCCAGGGTGACCGGAATCAACACGAAGAACATGTTTGATAAATGCCTTCACGATGTAATCAAAAAAGCGGGCAGCTGCAACAGGATTTGAAGAAATTCTGAGATAACAAGCATCATGACTGAGTACATCAGGGGAGAAATTCATATCTGCCCCGCGTAATAGAGGCACAGCGGGTGGGCAATATCTGCCGGGGAGAGTGTTATAAACCGCGTCGGTGCACCCATGAATGAAGTCAGTGCCCAAATTTCATTGCGCATAATTTTTTTTGAGGTCAGAGATCCCTGTACTTTGCCTGCAACACTATCAACGTCGGTGAGGACATCGAAACAGTCCTTTTCATCCTGGGTAACTGGTTTGACAATCTCACCCTCAATCATTCTCTCTGAAATGCTGCTGAGTACAGGCAAATTAAGGCCCAGCAATCAGTCAGCAATATCTGGAAACTTTGCACGCTTTGCAACAAGAAAACTTGAGGTGCTCGATGATTTCATCTGGGCATGGTTGAATGCAACAATTGGAAAGTAAACATCAGTTTGAAACCGCTTGTCGTGATACAACAGAAGTTTCCGTTTGTGACTTTCTTCTGAAATTCGCCCAACTATGTTCTCATTTTCAAATCCACCCATACCATATGAAAAGAGCCAAGGAAACATTTGTGGATATGCTTGGGGATTGTCGTACATTGACTCTGGTTGTGCTGAGTAACCAATTCCAAGGGTTTTCCCCTCTGTCATTAGGTGATCCAAAGCTCTGGCCTTCACGGCTTGCATGTCCATTTGTTCGTATTCAGCACCTGCCAGACCATGCACAGTGAAGGGACATGGACCTATTTCAGTACCCTCATCATTCTCCGAGTCGGGAACACTCAACTCAGATGGGAGCTTATTACCATCATCGAGTTCTGTTCGTTTGTAATCAACAACAACAGGAACACCAGCAAGATCATAACTTCGCAAGTTCTCTTCTGAGATGACCAAGTCATAATAGTCTCTGTGATTGATTTTCAACCATGCAAGTGCATCTGCAACCTTGTTACGTCTGACGAGCATTGGTGTCCGTGCAAAATCATCTGGGGTTGGTTGAACTGGCCCGGTGAAAATAAATGCAAGAACATCTTCGAGTTCAGCTCGACTTGGAGGCAGCTCTTTATATACCTTGAGTATAGGGTTTGAGAACATGATGACATTCCCTGTCATTTTTGCACGACCGGAAGACACCCTAACAAGGCATCTGTTGTGGCGGATGCGAGCAACAAGCAACTTCTCAGCAAAGGATAAACCCTGGAGGACTTCAGGAATTGGCCCAATCCAAAACCCGTTAGCGAGCGCAAGTGGTGGGACAACCCCTTTGGAGAGATGTTCTTCACACTCAACACAAACAGAATCACATGCCAAATCAAGTACAGGACCCTCGATTTCTTGTGCTCCCTCATGATCATTAAAGCCACGTTCCATTTGCGTCACACCATCTCCTTCGAGGATATCCAAAGGGAAGGTGAGGTCTCTGAGCGGTGTGAGCTCTTCTAGTATTGCTAATTGGCCACAAACAGCACACCCAGCCTCTTCGAACGCAGTTGGGTTCATGTCTCGACAAAAATTGTGTGCGATTGTGCACAATAATTTCTCCGAAGGAGGCTTCGGTGGGAAAACTCGCGCCGACTCACTGCCTCTTATCAGATCACGTTGAACAGCCTTCTCCAGAGCGGCAAGTTTTGCCTTCTTTCGTTGTCTAGCGGTACTGGGTTCAACGACTGCTCTTCGTTTGTGCTTCCTCTCAGCCTGCTTGGCCATTCGAGCTAATTTCTTCTTATCAACTGAGGTCAATCCATTGGATGTGTCCTCTTGTTGTTTAAGATTCGGGGAGAACACTGATGCATATGTCTCACATCTCCCACATCGGTGAAGGTCAAAACACAATCGTAATTCTGAGATTCCTGGATTTCGAGAAGTACGGACACCATGAATGCGAGCAATTTCGAATAACGCGTGCCTTGGAACAAAAGCCGCGAGTTCTCGGATGGGAATAGTCCGCCAGACATATTCTGGATGAATTTTCACTAAATCCTTGGCTTCTCCCATGCTGAGATGAGAGATATAAATGAATTGATTGACCTTCAAGTCTGCTGGTTCCTCTGACCAACTGGTGTGCTCCGTCAAAAGAGAAGCCGGCACAGTCAACGGTGGACGACCACCTCCAACAAACTCAACATCAGCATTGTCATTCTCCACGGTTAAGACCGCCTGGGGTTGAAAGAATATACTGTCAATATATAGCAACCAAACAATTGTGTCAACGGCATAATTGGCCAACAGAAAGTGAATCCGATCTCGGGATTTAAACCTGAGCGTACAGTTGCTAAATTGAGTGCGAAAGAGCAGGGCAGAAAAGTCATGAGCCCGAAGTGTCTGCCGGCGAGTCTCAAGAGAAAGACGGACATATTTAAAATGTATGTTCCGCGCTGCCTCAAAGCCAGCGTTAAAAGCAATCACTTCCCACACCTGGAGGGCTCCACAAAGGAAATGTAAAAAGCCGCCGTGAAGGGGCTCAACGTACTGGAATATCTGTTGATACCAGCTGCGACAAGTTCGATAAATTGGTAACAATCCAGGGAGCAGCAAGACTCCGTCTGGAAGGGGAATATCAGATCCAATCCACCAGATAGCATCGTGGTGGATGGTTGTCCCGCTAGGACTTTGAATTTCGACATTGAAAGGAATATTATCCATTTCGAAGCAAAAGTGCCTCATATCATCAACGTAGCTTCGACAAGCAGCCATGTGGGCGTTCCTAATAGGGTGTATCACAGTGATCGGATTTCGCGGAGTTGTGTTTGGCTCTCGGTGAATTTCACAGTCAGAAATTGAATTGCAGTCAAAATCCGGCGCGAAAGGTTGAAGTCCAGTACTGTGATTCACCCTATGACCATAGTTCCAAAGAACAGCCGATGGGCCGAAAATATAGTCGCGATGTAGACAAAAGAACACTGACATGCTGAATCCTGCATAACAGTTAAAACCTAGTATTCCCGTCGGAGAAAGTAAATTACCTAGTGGGTCGACACCAGTCAGACCGCGGGTATCCGGACAGACAACGGGAACATGATCTGGGGATCATTCAGCTCATTGAACAAAAGATGGGATGTATGGTACATACTGAGTTTCCAGTTGAATGCCTCAGATTTGGCTAGGGACCGAGTACAGGGAACTGGTTTGACCGTTACAGCGGGAAGAGGGCAATTCTGCCCTTGTTCACACGCTCTTCCGCTCCGAATATTGTCTCGAAGGCGGGAATCCCACTTCAAAAAACTCTTGAGAGGTGGGTTGCCTGGATATACCAGACTAAGGAGTAACAAAATTGGTTGGGTGCGCATTGTGGTAGTTGAGAGCAAGAGTAAAGATGGAGCCGGTGCCGAGGCTGCCGTGCGGCAGAATGACTCGCAAGTTTCGGCATATCACAGCCCCGACTGCGGAGTCCGTGCGGCCACGGAGCCCGTCGAAACTGAATTGAAGCACATTCCCATCGTGACAGATGTGACCCTCACGTGATGCCGCCCCGGCAAAGTAACCAAAACTTGTCAAAGTCAATATCGACCGGAGTTACATTACATTTTTGATGATGGCATGTAACAAAAAAGCTAATGGTTGTTACTTTAATTGATGCCCAATGTCACGCAATTTCTGGGTTGGAGAACGATTATAAAAACGAGCTAAAAATAAATTTTAGTCCTCGTAATAAGAATATAATATGGCTACGGCGTATCTGAATATATTTGAATGCAGTGATCTACCGCTTTTGCCGGCCAAAAGGTCATGATAGAGCTGTAATCCACTCAAATATCTATTTAGGGGATTTGAATTCCACATACCTCTCACATTTCGCTTCAAACCAACGAATTCTAGTTGACTTTTGAACCGCCTTGTTGCCATCAATCAATTTTGATGTGAAGTTGAACCGAGATTGAATTGGCCGTACACAAAGTTTGGGTGGGGATGAGCTTGGGGAAGGACTGGAATGACCTCAGGGCGGTATTTCAATGCTTTGGGTGTCTACAAAGTTTGCCTGAGACTTACTTTTAACCAGAATTGGTGTCATTTGGTCACGGTGAATATAAAGTGAATATATTTGGATATATCCATATCGTATTCATATTCAGCCTCTTGAATACGAATACGATATGGATAAATATAATACGGCAAAACCGTATTCATATCATATTATGGCCAGCACTATTCTTACCTGGAGCCGTCAGCGCCTTTCCCGCTCCGTACGGGTCACCGCCAGCGATGGACTTGATAAATCCTACGTCTTTCTTGAGACGAACGATCGCGAACCACTTGAAACGTCAAGGACACGGCTCAATTTTGGTTCGAATGATCAATATTACCCAGCGCGACTTGTGGCAACGCAGAAGACTCAGTAGCATTCCCGGTGGAACCCCGGCTGACTCGCGGTCATACACTCGGATGATCATCCCTGGCCCTTTGTTTCGTATTTCTCTCGACCGAAGGAATCTCAACATGTGTATTCTCCGCTTGCAGGCTGCACCATTCTGCGCATGAATGTAGCCAAACTACGACACATTTTATTTAACACAGAGGGTATAAGAGTGCTCAGATGACCATTCCCTCAGACAGCCCCAATGATATATGCCAACGCCATGCCGTTACTACCGAGCTCCCGGGAGGTGATAAGCCCTGTCGCCTCCCACCTTATACCCCCATGTCACCCGCCTCCACGAAACGATTCCTCGCCGTTGGAATCCACCGGGCACCCCCCCGGGATGTCGAAAGAAGAGTTCCTGGGCAAAATGAGGGCCCTCGCGGTTGCTGTCGTGGCTATTCCCGTCGTCCAGAAGAACGTGGTCAAATACCAGATAGTACGACTGCACTGCGGTCTACTGGGGTCATACACTGAAATCTTTACTCCCGGGCTCAGATATTAGCACAGCTCGTTCGACGAACACATCAAGGGGTTTGGGATGCCGGCTTCCGCCCGGCAGCATATTGCTCTTCTCGTGGCCGAGTCTGAGGTAGGGGACGGAGTCCCATCGGTTCGGATACTAACAGCCATATCTTACAGACGCCAGAGCAGATGCTCGAAGTGCGTATATATCATCGCATGGATTACTTAACTCGATTGAAGTACCGTCAAAGATATCTAAGGACCCAGAACTTCATGCCCTTGTCACGGCGGCCGAAGAAATGGCCCCCGAAAGAGGCACCTCCATATTATCAGCGCATGCCATAGAGAAGCTCAACAAACCCGGCCGCGACCACAAGGACAACCTCCGCGTCGTAGGGCTTTTCAAAGTTCCGCAGCACCTCACCCCAGTACAACACGCGGAAAAATTCGAAGCGCTCGTGGACAGCATCGTGGCGCATCTGACTATCCGGAGAAACATGCTGGGATACACGATGGCCAGTCAACCCTTTCCTGTTAAATACATGAACCTTCAATTCACACCTGTTTCAGTGGCTGCCGAATGACACTATGAATCCTAGCATACAGACTATGAGAATTCCCGCCCCCGAGCGCACCTGCATTTTAATCCTGGAAGCCGAGGTGCGTTCAACGATTTCGGTGCCACAGACTGGTCCAAGTTTCATTAACCCGGCCGCCTAGAATTGGGAGCGCGCAGTCGAGGTCAGTTATACAACACACCGGCGCCAAGGACGCAGAAGTAGCGAACCTCGTCGCTGGCGGGCATCAGGATTTTGACTTCCTTGCGGAGAGCTCTTACCTCTCTGCGGATTTCATTACGATGCTCGACAAGGAGTGAGAAGATCGGAGTCTCGGAGCAGAGAAGAGTTTTTCTCGTGTATGAATAGGTGTGTACCGATAGGCTGTGCTTTCACGATGAAAAACATGGCGATGAGGGTGAGATCCATGAGATAAAAGCGCAGATGAGCTTCGCATGAGCTTTGACCTGGTCTGGACAGAGTGCACCGGCTCCTCGGGCATCTCGGGGATGTTAAAATAAAGACTGTTTCGCCGGCTACTTTCCGAATTGGCTATGTTCTGATTTCCGAGAGACAGAAAGCATAAATTGGCGATTCAATTGAAGAGCATACCCGTCGGAGACCATAGAAAACCTCAGTGTTCAACTATGACTTTTTCACCGCCGGTACAGTCTCGTCAAAGAATTTGATCTCCGGCCCTTGATGGCTCGGCCCGGACTGAAATTTGAGCGGGATAGTGTGCTAAAAAGGGGGGCCGATGAATGTGCGGGCTTTCCACTTCCCACTCCCCACCCGAAGAATAAACACTGTACAGAATGTGCAACTGTGAGATTATTGATGCCAGCCGAGATGCCGGCAGGCACGGAGATCGATGGGGCCGGCGCTTGAGCGGCAACCACGGAAGGGCACAAAAACCTCTTCTTTTATGGTAGTTATCAGACATCTGAGCCCGTAAAAATTCCCCAGGGCATTCTTACAGTTAAATCCTTGCTTAAAATCGGGTTTCTCATTAGAAAAATCAAAGATTTCTTTGATGGACTGGGGTTTCTCAAGAAACCGGGTTCCCCATTGGAATTCTCCAGAATGGAAGGTCAGACATTCCCCAGGTGAATGGCTAGCCTTGCCTCAGGCCTGGTGCGAGGCCACAGAATCAGACTATCTGAAGACGCCGCAGCAGCCTGGTCTTCTCTCGGAATCTGGCGTCGAAATTTCCTGCTCTGGAGGCGATATCGGTGCGAAACTTTGAAATTAAAATAGTTTCGGGAGCGATGTTGGGTGCCCGCAGACAAAAGGGATGAGGTGTGGCGAAACACCGATAAGGGAATCAGGGACGACCTCGGCGACTGCGCATTTAGAGTACCGCATGTTGAACCCCGCATACACGAGGGAAGGGCATGGAGATATCGTGACTTGTGCTCGGAAGTTGAAATGTACCACTAGGACAGTCTAAGAAAACCGGAGACGGTGATCGGGAAATGGTCCAGGAGATCAGGGGCCGCCCGGATGGGCGTTTTTCTGAGGTTGAAATGTCGTCCGCACGTAATCGCGGCGAGTGAGACTCGTGTTCACCGCGTTGTGGTGCGTCCAGAGGGGGCATGAGTTGAAGTGATTCTAGTACGCGATTAGGTTGGACAAAGCGGTCGCCTTTTTCGCGCCAGATCTTGGTAGTTGTGGTACTGTACCATTACGTTCAAATGGACAGTCACGCGGTGTCACGCACCCCCCTGTCGATCACGAACTTTGGTCGAGGTCACGCATCACTCAGGCCTCTGGCGAACCTCCAAGCCGTCACGCGGGGTGCAAAATCGCCCGAAAAGCACGAAAAAGACGAAAATTTCGTGAGAATGTCGAAATTTCGGTGGTGTCACGCGAAATTTCGGCCGTCGAAATGTCGAATTGTCAAACGTGTCACGCGTCACCCCCCCCCCCCCCCCCCCCCCCCCCCCCTACGATTTGAACGTAATGGTACAGTAAATGTGGAGGATCCGTCGAGGTTCTAGAGTAAACGAGAGGGATGTGGATCAGCGGTTCGGCTTCAAGACTTGATTTTTCAAACACATGAGATTCTAAGAAGGCCAACAGCAGATGATATTGCCTTGGCCATGGGCAGCCAACTGGGTAGAGTCTTTATGAAACACAGGAGTTAAGATTTAGGGGGGAAACGCAGAACGGAAGGTGGAATCGAGTCTCGACGGGAAGATGAAAGCAAGCTTGAAGCAAGCCGAGTGTGGTGTTCCGGGATTGTTCCGGGACGCATCAACAATCGAACAGCTCGGTGATCCGCGCAACTCTTCCATAACTCTCTTGGTCAATTTTCCTACTCTGAGACTCCCGTCGTTTCCATTTTCGCGACATAACTTCCCCGATGCGTTCGTTTGGCTACAACCCATTTGTGACTATGAATCGGCTCCGTCCGGCTCAGCCTTTTTGCTGTAAGCTGCGTCCTTTCCTCGGTGGCAGGTGCGTTATAATGTTACTTTGCGTTCTTCCTTTGTCCATCTACTTTGAAATTTCAACTATATCAACTTAGATGCGCCGTGCACCCACGGATCATATGCCATAGCTAACGATACCTCCTCAGCGTCTAGTCCACGAGGGTGCTAGCCTCTGCTAGGACGGAGGTGGCTGGATTGCAAGGCGCATCAAGGCGTATCAAGCTCGGTGCGTGTCTCGCCTTCCGGCCTGCTCCCCCGTCAATCACTGGCACTGTGACGATTCCCTCCTCACCATCGAATCCCTCTCGCCACCCCCATCTGCCTTCGTTGCCCACTCCGTCCCGATTTCTCTACCGACTCAATCCCGCACATCGATTCAATCCGCGTACACCACGCCCAGCTTTTCTCGCCCTCCTCCGTCTTGCCACTCCCGTCCCCCCTTACTCTCCTCGCTGCCATCGCTCCGTCACGTGACCCGCCGCCTCTTCAGCTGTACAAATTCGGGATTCAAATCGCACATTTCTTTTGGCTCGGAGTTCAATCCTCAGCGGGCCTTTTTTTGGCGGGACTTTTTTTTCCCTCAATGCTCGCTGCTCCCGTGCCTCCCTCGCCGCACTCCCCCTGTTCCTCTTCCTCTTTGACGCCGCGACCCAGCTGGGATTGCTTCTCCGGCCTGCAATTCAAGCGCTATGCCCTTCCCTTCGCCGAGTCGACCAAATTCGCTCGCAAGGCCACCACGTCGTCATCCCAGGCCCGGATCTTCAGCTCTGGGACGCACACACTTAAGGGTGATCTCTCGTCCCCAGATTGCCACATCCTTCCTTGATGAAGATATCGGCGATCTAGCGAGCGTATGAGCTTCCCGAGGGCGAATACTGTTCTTCTGAGCTCACGGATGGTGTATGCGTCCCTGTCGCCGTCGTCACCGCTCCGTAATGTCCACTCTCCTCTAGTTTTTCTCACCCCACTTACCTGCACGCCAGCCCCTCACCCCGCACACGCGCTGTGACGCCAACCGAAGATCCATCGCTATCCGCCGTTCTTTATCCATCGACGCTTATCCTCCCCTCGCTCTCCGTCGCCTTTTTGCTGTCCTTCATCGCCTCCGCCTCCACCTTAGCTTGAAACCCCGCCAAATATATTCCTCGGGTGTCCCTCTATCTCTGGTATCCTCCATGCATCCTTCTGCTCAAGCCTCCCTTATCTCCCTTAATCAATCCACCAGAAATGCCTCAAAGTGTGTGGTATCCGTATCTTAAGACATCGCCCTGGATCACGAGTCCAATTAATTCGATTTCCGGCTGGACGCTAACGAGCCGAGCACGCTCGCTCTCGACACTCAAGATCTACACGTTGTCACTCATTGACTGCTCACCGTCATCTGCGCCGCGCAAACCGCCCATCGAGTGTAGTTGCCCAATGCCCCCACGAGGACCAACGGCGTGACCACCGCCTGAAAGAGAAGCCGCCCGCTGCGCTGTACCGATTGGGAAGAGTAAAAGATGGGTGAGAGCGATCGGTACCAATGCAAGACCTGCGTGCTTACCCCCTTTCTTACGTCCGCGGATGCGTATCCTGACGAGTGCGATACGGGTTCCCTTCTCCCCTTCTCCCCCACATTATCTCCTTCTGTGCTTTACCTCTTTGCCGGCGCTCTCCGCCTCCCTTTCCACCGTATATTCCTCCGAGCTTTTCCCAGCATGCACTGACGTACAAGCTATCAAAGCTGCATACAATTACAGATCCTCCCCCTTTACCCCCAGGCTCTCCGTGTCCTAACATGGTGTACGTTACCTATATGTCCTCCTCCACCCGACACTCCCTCTTCTCGGACGCCGGTACGAATGGCCCGGAAGACGGCCAACATCAATATCGAACCTTCAAGATATCGCGGCGAACAGCTGATTGCCTCGCACCGTAGCTTTTCTCGGGAAGTTATGGATTAAGCGCACTGGCCCACGAGCGCTAGCTCCACTGAACGATTTTCCCCGATTTCGGTCAACATTATCGCGGCGCTCAAATCAGCATCTGACAAACCACTTTCTGAAGGCTCCAAGCTCGCTCACGGCGCCCGCCCGCTGCCCCGGTAATCGCTCATCCTGTACTATATTCCGATTCCGTACGCTACATCCACGTATCTACTTCCACCTGCCCCTCACCTGCCCGCCGCTCCGACTCCTACTTGCGCTTTTGTGAACCGTTCCAACTACCCCCCTTCTGCTACGCCTACACCTTGATTCCATTGGTCTGTTCTCAGCGACCTATCTATCTTTCTCTGCGCGGTCTTGTCTTTGCCCAGGCCATTTTCTCAGATCACTATCCCAATCAACCCACTCGTCCCTGTTTGAAGAGTGCCTCGGAGTTCAAACATCCTAAAAAGACTCATACTCCAACTCCCCTCTCGGGCCCGACCTCGATGACCGCGCCGCAATTATGTAGAGGACAACAATCACCGTCTCTTTTATGAGGTAAATAAGCTTGCTGTCCCCCACAGAATTCGGAAGTTTTTTTTTAGGTACAGTGTTGAAGACGGCTGCCAATGTTTCAGAAGAGCATTAGGGAAGTTCACAGTCAAGCAATGGATCCGGAGTTATGTTCGTTGGGCACAGCAGGACGGCACGAAGAAGAAAAATCGATTTCGTTCTCAAATAACCATTCCGAAAGCTAAGGACACCAGCGCAAGTGCTGCCCCCACAATCCCAGCCGATAACCTCTGCGCTCCCCCGGTCTGTGGCTGCGGTTTAGATGCGACTGATTGAGCGGGTGCGGAACCAGAGCCTGAGCGTGCAGGGCTAGAGGCTGCGGGCGCTCCACCGGGCGCGGCGGGGGTTGTCGTTGTTGAGGTTGAATCACCCGTAGAATTAGAACCGACTGAGTCGTCGACGCCAGTGTTCTCTGGTGACACGGTGACGCTGTCGACTGCAAAGCCATTTGCCGTGCATCCCGCGACGTACTCTGTTTGCCTGTCAACACAAAATCTCTGTCAAATTAAGAATCAAACGCACTGTCCAACTGCGATTGGGCCTTCTCCTGCGTTATCGCAGCCACCTTGACCTCGCAGCCATAGCAAAGAGCCTGGCTATTGACAAGGGCGTTGGTGCAGATTGAGGAGGCTTCGCCCCCATTAGCCTATAGGACGTTGTGCCGCCGTTAGAATGAATAACATGAGCAATTGTTCGGCGTGTACACACAGCTACAGCTTTGGAGAGCACAGAGCAGGGAGTGTCACAATCCAAAATATTCTTTTGACGCGCGAGGTGCAGTCGTCGGGGGTCATCTGGAAGTTGATGTTAGGCAGGATTTGAACCTATGAAGGATTGAACGTACTCGTGTGCGCTGCAACGGAAAGAATAGGAAGGAATACTAGGATGTGCAACATCGTAGACGAGGGAATTACAAAAAAAGAAGAAGCAATGGAAGAAGGAAGGTGAACAGAAAGAAATAAGGGCCCAAATGATGAAAAGTCTCGCAGCGGCCGATTTATACCGGCGATAGCCATCCTATCTGCAGCACTGCACCGATGTCGCAACAGAAGCTCATCCCAGGAACTGTCAAGGATGGCAGTTCAAGTTGATGAAAACAAGAGGAACAAAAATCGGTGTCTCGCCTCACCCACCATTGCGCAAGGTAACAAGTATGATAAGCATATCAGTGAGAAAGTCAAGTAGAGGACGGATGGGCTGATCCGTCATGACTCGTGCGCCACCGAGATTTTTATCACGTAACCGAGATTTATCAAAGCCAAGTCTAAAATTTCGGTTCTTGGCTTGATAAAAATCTCGCAGGTGTCTTTTAGAACCCGGGTTGTTGCTATTTAGCAACCCCAGGCTTGGTTAGATAGCGGGGAGCGGGCCGCTCAAGGCTTTAATGCCGAGCTGAGGCCGAGCGGCCCGAGTCGGCTTTTTGGCCTGGCTTAAACCGCGGTCATAAAACTTCCCGGTTTTTCCAGGTCGTCTTGGTGTTGATATCGGTTTGAGCGGCATCCGAATTCGACGGTTATGCACTTGGCTAGCTTGACTGGTTGACTTCAAGGGTCGAATTGATGGCATTGTCACTGTCAGAACTTTTTCGTCCGAAAGGCCCAAAAAACACCTGCCACTGGGCAGCCAGCAGCAGTGTGGACTCATTGGTCATTACAGGACTCTTGCCAACCCATGGATCTGTGAAGTTCTTACAAGGCCCCAAATACTTGCTGCTTAGACACTTTCAACCAGCGGGACTTCAAATCTGTGATGGCTTGATCCTATCGAGCTCGGCAACCCCGCACAATTAGACTCAGCCCACCCAAAGTGGGGTTGCTGATTAGAATTATCCGTTCAAATGGCCTGATCAATACCGGACCAAACCAAAACCAAAAAATCACATTAGCATGGGCGATGGCGATTGGCTGCACCATTTCGAAGCCCTCCACTGGCACGCGCCATCTAAGTTGCAGTATTCTCTTGCACACCCCACCTACAGATGTTTAGTAATGATCATGTCTGACTAGGCCTGAGGAAGTAATTCCAGCTAACTGAAGAGCTCTGAGTCTACGAGTACTGTCATCTACCGATTCAGATGCAAAAAGTTAGGGGTTACGGCTCGATCTGGAAGGCACAGATATGTTTGATGCTGCTTCGGCAGGCAGCCGGAGAGGAGCTCCGGTCATCCCATTTCTATTTTCTTCCCTCTCTCTCGATATGACATACTGTACTATTTCGTTCAATTCGAATGTCAAGCGTCACACCCGATTCCTGGGGACCCTCGTCGCGATGATTTTCTTTCGATTTTAGCGGATTTTGGAGAATTGTCGGAAAAACTTT
Source organism: Mycena alexandri (assembly GCA_029233265.1). Taxonomy (NCBI): domain Eukaryota; kingdom Fungi; phylum Basidiomycota; class Agaricomycetes; order Agaricales; family Mycenaceae; genus Mycena; species Mycena alexandri. The sequence continues at coordinate 16,436 of JARJCM010000375.1, read as the reverse complement.
CGGTCACGTGCATATTCGAATTGAGCGAAATAGTACAGTACTGTACTTTTAAGTTTTTCGTTCAAATCGACAGTCACGCGTCACGCGGGACCGCGGCAATTTTTTTTTTCTCGATTTATGGGTAACTACTAGGCATGTAAGCATATACTGTACTTTTTTGTTCCATTCGACACATCAGGAAAAACCAAAGTTGCCCCATAGACCCTGAGAGACCCACATAGACGTCATAGACATTGGACTTCTATCATAGACTGGTGGGAGGGGGGGGGTCGGCCCCATAGACACCCATAGACACCCATAAATGTCAGTTTTCTATGAGGCTAGCCTGTTCTCTATGAGCTTTTTCAACTTTTTTTTTCCAGTAGTGACTCAAAAAAACACATGCAAGAATGGCAAAAAACATATATATTGCGGCGTACTCTATAGAATACAGATCTACTGGGAGAACGCACAATGGGTCGAGTATACTGTATTGCGAAGTCGGATGGCCGTGTATCTTGGTAGACGACGCAAGCCAGAGGAAGCGGAGGGTCAATTTGATGACAGGATTTTCGAGTGTTCGAGTGTCTACTTGAGTTAAAGAAGCCATCGACGACTTGAGTTGCAGAAGGTTGTCACTTGACGACGGATGCAATCCAAATGGCAGAGTTCAGTGCTGTCTTCGTTCTTGAAGTCCCGAGGGTCGACGGTTGCGGACTGGGAGCGGCAGCTTGTCCTGGATCTTGATGACCACGGGACTTGAGGTGGTATTTGAGTCCTGCCGGGGGCGCCTTTGGACGGTTTGATGCCACTTGATGTCTTGAGGACAGCAGGCTCGGAGGATCTTAACGACGGTTTGACCACGGTGCTTGAGGGTGTTAACCACGGTGGTGCTTGAGGGCTTGGGGTATTTATAACCACGGGGCTGGCGACGATGGAGGGGAGATGGGCTTTAGGGACATGTCGATAGCTGGACATTCGAGACTTTGCGTGTGGTGTGAAGGAGCTCCTAGTACCAGGGACGACATGGAACTTTGACAAGAGTTTGGCGGCCAATGCGGTGTATCTTGAGTGCACAGGTATCAATCTCGATGAGGGTGGGAAGCGTGGGATAAATAGTGTGCGCGTTCGCAAAACTGAGAGAGTCGGCCTTGAACCGTGATACGCAGCCCTCGGGAGCTTGACTTGAGTCACTAAGCACCAAAAATGAGTAAGTGACAAAGGCAGGTAGGGCGTAAATGGAGCGGGGGTAAAGACGAAGAAGAAAAGAGAAGACACAAGGACAGGTAGGTAACAGCGAGGTAGGAACATCCGGTGAATGTGTGAAAAGCAGCTAGGAGAAAGTCGTAGAGAAGAAGCGAATGAGGGGGAAAGAAGGATAGAGAAGAACGAACCCGTGCCACTCGACGGCGACTCAAAATTCAAAGGGAGGAAGTATGTGCCTCTTGCGAGCCAGCTATGAAAGCACCATCAAGCCATCGACCAGTCGGAAACGGACAACGAGCGGACTAGGGTTGGAGAATGGGAGTCGAGAGGGCAGAAGAGAAGGGAGACGAGGCTTGCCTTTGTTTGCACGCCCTCAAACCGAACCATTTTCGCGCGCACGTGACATGATGGGCGCGGCGCGTGTCTGATTATAATCTCTCGGGCCTCAAAGTGCTCCGCTGCGAGACCCAAAACACTTCGGAGATATTGGATCTGGAGAGTCCGGCAGTCCTGAAGCAACAGTGACTTGTCAGGAAATTAATGATGAAATTTCCCTGTTAGTGAAATGAGACGTTGTTTGAACGTCGCCGTCCAACTCTGACCGTGATAATAAATGATCACTCATCTTGTCTTGCTCGTATAGTCTTCTTACCAATGGAATTTACTATTTAAAAGCCTGACCTCAGGCCAGAAAATGTAGCATAGGCTGTATAAAGAGGACCCGTTGCTTTAGTATCAAGTTGGACGGGATTGTGAACTTGATTAATTTACATGCCTGAGGACTGGTAATCTATAGAGTTCCATAGACATTGAAGCTGTGATACGGAAATAGAGAGACACCCATAGAGACCCATAGACGTCCATAAAAGACGTGGTCGACTGAAAGACATCCATAGACAATCAGAGACACCCATAAAAGGCCGTGTTCTATCATAGAATTTTGGTTTTTCCTGATGCATGACCCCCGACAATTTTCGGAGGAAAGATAAATATTACAGCTCCCAGAGCTTTCCGTCGAAAGTGGGCGGGATGGCCAAAAGGCTGAAGCAGATGAATTGATCCCATCTAGTCGCAGATCATAGTATGATCTGTGGCCCGGACTCCCGCCACTTGCCTCCAACGTCGACGTCGTTCTCCGGCTTGCCCCCCAAAGTGGATTTTTGAAGCTCATGTCCTCCGCAGGCGCACGCTCTTGGTACTACCCTTGGAAGCCTTCTAGATTTCCTGTCTACGCGTGAGAATGCGCTGCACACCGCTCTCCTGGTTTCCTCCTAGCCAAGCAGGTTTCTTCGCGGGCTTCTCTTCAATCGCACTTTGATGATTCTTCCTGTTCCCAATGACAGTGACTCTCGCAAGCTGTATGGCTCCATTGCAATTGAGTCCAAGATGCGTGTGAATCCGATACACGAATCAATCCACGTTTGTTTGACGCCCTTTGGGGCGATGAAGTTACACCTCTTCAACGCCACAGTCAAACCGGCCAGGGAAGATCCTACAAGGATTGTCTGCCGCCTCCGCGTCCTCAAATCGCCTGCTCTGCGCGCCTTCCTCATCACTGAGCGACCTATACATTTGCCGCCTCGTTTTGTGGTAAAAAATGGATGGGTGTGTCCTGGCGTAGCCACCGGTGGCTAGCTGGCTATATGTGGCCGTTTTATACCTTAAAATAGAGCGGTAAATGTGTAGGCAAGACCTGATCATGAGCTCGCCAAACTGATGATGTGCACTACTTCCTTGCTTTTTATAGACTCTCGGTTCCGTCCGGCTTTGCTGGCTGCGGCGAAAAGCGGCGGTGAGGCCACCCGTGCCAGCTGCCCCCGCTTTTCACCGCAGCTACCACCATCCAAATCGCTACCCGTTGCTTACTTGACCTTGTCTTTCACTGCGCCACTTGGATTCAGCCCTCCCGGCCCCAGATACATCACGTACTATTGCATTCATTGAAGATGTGGGATCTGAATGGCGGAAGTGGCACATCGAGACACAGTGTTCCTAATACCTCCTCGTACATCCCATACAATTCTATTTCCGAAAAAAAAACACGGAGGTTCACCATTGAGAACTAGGTGGTCTGTACCGTACGTCGTCATCGGTATCTCGGGTAGGCCTTCGGTCGAATTGATGAGCGGAATTAGGCGGGGACAGCACAATGGGAAGCCGTCGAATGTCTCTGGTCCGCCTGCACCTGGGTGGAGCGTGTCCAGAGCCCATAAACCGGTTCCGATGCCTGTTCCAACGTCCTTCTTGTAAGTCGGCATCATCTGACATTCCCGCGAAATTTATTAAGCTGAATGATGCTACATAGGAACTCAGACGCAGGGTGAATCAATTAATTGAGTTTGCGGGTTATATACCATGCTAATCGCCCAGAAGGTCCTACCCGCACGAGCCCACCTCCCGCGAAATTTTGCATCCATCTCAACAACCGCGTCACAACCACCGCCCGCACAGTCCGCTGTCTCCGCCGCACCACCACCATCACCATCATGCCCCGCCCCCGCCGCATTCAGACGTACAGCACCAGCCACATGCGCTCGTGCCCGCCGTACACCCGCAATTCATGTACTCCAAGTGCACCGGCCGCCGGCGCGCGCTTTGCGTGAACATATATGATACATCTTCATTCCGTTCCTGACTCGAAACACAGATCGGCATTAACTACCGCGGCCAGAGCCACGAGCTGCGCGGGTGTGTCAACGACGCGAAGCACATCTTTAGTTCCCTCGTCCGTGCGTCCCGCTCACCTCGTTCCTGGCATTTATTATTTATTAAAATTGATTTGTAGGAGACGCAGGCTACCGCCCGGAAAACATAGTCGTCCTCACCGACGACAGCCCTCACGCGCGCGGGCAGCCGACGCGGCAGAATATGATCGACGCGATGCATTGCATCTGGAAACGCCTTTAGCTCACATAGAGCCCGGGCCGCAACGGTAGATCATCTATCGCTCGCTAGCACCGGGTAGAGCCGACGCTTCCCTGTAGAGCACCATAGACGTGCGGCCTCTACTGTCGACGATGCTCACTACGTCGCTCTTCCCGTCCACTGTGCTCTACGGTGCTGCCTCTGCCGCCGATCCCTCTGATGGCTTTCAAACCTAGTTGTCCCTTCAAGCCCGCAATCGATCCTTCGACTTGTCCAGTACTACTGCATGGATTTTGAGTCAGTCGCAACCTCCCAACCACTTCAAGATGGTGAAGACTTCACATTCACTCTTGGTGTCGAGTGTCCTCAGGCACTTTCTCCTCCTCCCTCCCGCCGAATTTCTCTTGTCTTTGGCGGCGGCTGCAGCGATTCAATAGACTTTGTCGGCACTTCCCAACCTTTCCAGGATGGTGAGGAGGCCGTTTGGATGACGGTAATAATCTATCAATATGATAATGCTACCCACAAACACAGTTACGCGCACAGCACGGCGACTCCAGCACAATTACGCTTGCAGGTGGGAACTGTAGCGGCCTCAACAACGACTTGAATCCTTCGGTGGCGGCCTTGTGCGATGCGAGTCGGCGCCGTGCCCGCCTGGTACGACGCGTCCCGCCGTCCGAGGTGCGTGATCTGCTTTCTTCATTTCCCTTTCTATCACTCATTGGCCGTAGAAATCCCCGGATTCAAGTCCCGTCCCACCAGGGCCAACTCCCCGCTGCCTCAATCTGGTACGGCACGTAACCACTGGGCCAAATCAACGGGTGCGCGCTGCTCCTGTTGCCCACCGCTTATTTGTCACTAACAACTTGACAGTCCACCGCGACTGCGCCTGCGGCTGCAGCTGCAGACTTGGAGAGGCGGAAGAGGCGTGCACAGCAGAAGGCTGCCTGCATTGTCAAGAAGCTTCGCACCCTTGGTGCAGCTACTGCCCGACTGCAACGCAAGCATAGACAGTTGTGCACCTTCATGGCACAAAATAAAGAGAACACTCCCGTAGTCTATCATTATTCCTCCTCGTAGTTCCTTCTCGCAATTCCACAACTTTATCCTGCCTCTCTAAAATATCAGCGAACCTTCTAGTCGACATTGTCCGATAATTTAAATCACTTCAGAACATTTTGAAAGGTTGCCGCCGGCCGCGAAAAAAGTCCGTGCAAATTCAATATCGACAAACATGGAGGCTTCCGCTTCGACTCGCCACTAACGAGACATATCATCGAGTCTCCTCAATATTTTCTTGAGCTCACGGCCATTCTTTGCATCACTGTAAAATTAACCAAAAGAAATACACGGAAATTCGAAAAAATATTATGTTGGTAGGGAATCCGCACGTCCTAATTTATAGAGACAAAATGCGTGTCCATCGGAATGAGAATTGAGAAGAAATGACTTGTCCTCCCCCCATTTCTGAGGGATAAGCATGGCACTGCGCACAATACGATCCACCGGAATGATTTCGGCGTATGGACCGTGCTGGCGCGAGGATCGACTCAGGTGATAGTAGCCGTCGGTATCGTCTGGCCTTCTGAGAGGAGTGAACCATTCAATGTATGCGAGGGGTCCTGGTTTCCCGGGATAATGGGACGGGACTTGGAATATGACTTTAACCTGGGCAACACGGAGGCCTGAAAACTTTTGAGTGCGGGCTGTGGTAATATAGCAATTCACGTACCTGCGAGCGCTGTACCGGCTGTAAATGAATTTGATTCACCAGTGCGGATGAGAGCGCAATCCAGATGAGCAGGTTCTGCTGCCCTGCGCTGAGCAAAACTCGCAGGTGCTGGGGCAGTGGCGCGAACGAGGTTGGTAGAGTGTCGTTTCCCTATTTCAGGTATCTGCGGAAGTTTGAAGCTGACGCGCTTCCATGTGCCAAATGTATCGAAAGTGCGGGGGGTAAAGCGGGAGTTGGAGGGGCCGAGGAAGGTTATTAAAGCAGGGATGAAACGAGATGCATTGTGGCCATCTTGCGAAATAATATGTGTTGCAGAGACGGCACGGGTGGCAGGGAGTTTTGCGAGGGATAAGCGATGATGAGATATGACCAAAGAATCTTTGTCGATGGGGGCTTGGCTCGCGGCAGGAGAGGGTGTGGTGGGAGCAATGGGCTCGACCGTTGTTGTAGTCCGGGGAAGGGCGGCTTTCGGAACCTCAAGAGTTTCCACCCAAGAGAGATATGCGGTGAATCGCGCAACTGCCTCCTGGCGTTGAAGCCAAATGGTCATCTGTTCGATGTAATCTTTACGGTTGCTGGCCCTGTAGGCATTTTTGGCATAATCTATGTGGAGGCGTTCGGGCGATTCTGTATTGAAACCGTCGGCTGACCCGAAGAGCCGAATAAGAAACTCGTAGTGGTCGAGGGAGTGAATTTTGGGTATATTGAAATGGCTGCTGCGTCCTTTGAGCTCGATGAATATTTGTTTGTTGTCGTGGAAGATATTGAGCGAGTCCCGCATCGCGAGGAGGGTTTGTGATGTGTGTGATTGAAGTGATGCGAAGTACGCGAAGTCAATGAGGCCGCGCACTGCCTTGACCATCTCTGGTTCCGCTCCTGCAGCGACCAATCCAAGAAACACCTTTTCCATCTCTTTGTGCTCCGCACCAGTCCACTGCGACACGGCCGAGATACCGTTCTTAAAATGGCGAACACCGTGATGGTCTGGCATGGCTCGGAAGCGATCGTCCACCTCCAATTTGCCGATAATCTCTGTACACCACGACACCAGATGGTCCTTGAAGACACCTTTGTGTAGTTGGTGCAGGAGGTCGGGTGTGAATGACTGAAAAATATCGGAATGAGGAAGGTTCGTCCAGAAGGGGGGATAAACGGCGCGAATCCCATCGTCCTCGAATTCGGAATCCTTTTGTCCGCCCTGCTGCCGGTGCATGAGGTACAGCGTCTCGCGCATATCCCGCAGTGGGTGCTCCCCGTGGTCGCCACGCTGATTCGGACCCACAGTGCAAATAGGGCAGCGATTTTCTTTGCAGCATGCAATGAGGCACTGCTCTGGATAGTCGGCGACATAGGCCGCGAAAATTGGCCACACATTGCGCATCATGCTATCGGCGCACACCATAGGTACACCGGTTTTCCCTGCTGTTATATCCATGTCCCGATCCTTCGGACCTTGGTCCGAGGATGGCCGAATGGCTCCGTTAACTCCGGACTCCGCTCCGTCGGAGCGGAGACGGAACGACGGAGCGCGGCGGACTTCCTTCAGAAGTCCGTATCGCGCCATAAGGCGACATCCTTATTGTCCGCCTCGCTCAGGACTTCTTACTTATTGTCCAAACTACTTCTTCCAAGTCACCTGACTTCTTCCACCCCTTTCGGATATAACCTTATTGTTACTTCCGCATGGAACCTTACATATCTCCTTTCCGTATTACAATAAGACCCTTTAGTATTTAATCACTTAGACTACAGCATTGTACTTCAGATTTATTATTAACGTTGCTTCGCACTCCCTGCAAAGTAATCCGAGTTAACGCTCCGGAACTTCACTCGGAGCTCCGTCTCGTCTATCCAGTACTCCGAGACCAAGGGTAGTAACGCTCATCCTGCTCCCTAGTGGTGTAGCGTCATCCGATCCTCCGGTCACCCTTTTCCCCCGACTCCGTCACTCCGCTCCGTTCCGACTCCGCTCTCCGGTATCTCGGAACTCCGCCCGACTGGTCGGTCGGCCCTCTTATCCGTAGCTTGGATATAACAGTATAATAAATCTCACCTACCTCTTGGATCTCATGTCTCACTATGGCGACCTCAACAACCCTTCGGGAGAACAGCATCCCGAAGGTAGTGATCCAAATCGACGTAAATCCCGACTCTATGGCAACATAGTTACGCTCCCCTCACCGCAACAGGCTATGGCTGGCTCCTATGCCCAGTCTTTTGCTCCTGGTCCATACCGTTCCACTCCTCTCCCGCCGAATATCACTATGCGTCGGCCCTCTGCTATACGCCCTATGGTCTCTCCGCTGAATGCTCCGGACCTGGTCTCTCAGCCTCAGACTCCGGAGAACCCCGTCGTTTATCCCCGTTCACCCTACCCATCTCGCCACACTCCCGGACACATCCTAGACACTGGGTCTCCCATTCCGGGCCCCCAGTTTGACTCCGACACTGCAGGTCCCGACTCTGGACCCATCGGAGGCACATTCCCAGTCCTAACCCGGACCCCACTTCCCAACATACCGGAGGTGGCTCCGTCCGTTTGCTCTGAACATTCGGAGCATCGGGAATCTCGAAGCCGCTCTCACTCCGCTCCGCCAGGAGGCAACGGAGGTGGAAGCGGGCCGGGTAGTGACGGCGACGAAAGTCGCGCCCCTACTCCTCCGCCTCGACGCTCTGGTGGCAGTCCTGACCGTGGACGTCGCGGAGGAGGAGGCGGGGGTGGCGGAGCAGGCGGAGGCGGAGGCGGAGGAGGTGGCGGTGGTGGTGGAGGTGGAGGCCCCTCTCTGGGGCCTGTAGTTCCTCCCGGGCCAGCCGTCCCTCCGGGGCCAGCTGCCCCTGATAATGAGAGCAGAGGAGAACGTATCCTCATCGACACTCTCACCAAATTCGCCACTACCTTGGATCGGTACAACAATCAGACCACGGCACCTCGGTCGAGCAAGTCGAACCTCCGGAACCCGGATACGTTCGACGGCACGGACCCCGCTAAACTCCATCCCTTCCTCACCCAGTGTTATCTCCACTTCGCCGAGCGCTCCCAGGACTTCCCGGAGGACGATGACAAGATCCTTTACATGATCTCGTATCTCCGCGGCATCGCTCAGCAGTGGTTTGCTCCGAATATGTATGACCCCACGGCCATTCCGGCCTGGGACGGGAACTTCCCGGTGTTCATCAGCAAGCTTACGCTCAATTTCGGACCACACGATCCGGTTGGAGATGCGGAGGATCGCATCCGCACTTGCCGCATGAAACACAGCGATCGGATCGCGACCTACGTCTTGGCATTCGACACTCTTGCTTCCTTAACCACATGGGGAGACTCCGCGCTACGACACGCCTTCTACGAAGGACTTCCGGACCGCATCAAAAACGAAATGATGCATCACGCTTACTTGAACACCTTGTCCGGTGTCAAGCAGGTGGCCCGGCTCATCGACAGCCGCTACCACAAGCGCGAGGCCGAGAAGGCGCGTCAGCGGGAACGCGATCCCGGCCGCGGACCTGGCTCCGGTCCCTCAGGGGACTCCGGAGACCGCTCCGGTGATCGTTCCGGGAAATCGTCGGGCAAACAGAAGGACAAGAAGGGCGGTCAGCCCTCCAAACCTTCTGGCGGCAATAACACGAACCCTCCTCCTCAGAACTCCGGTAATCAACGCGCCGGAGCGGGGAACGCCAACGGGAAAGGCGGCAAGGCTTCGGGGTCTAAACCTAAGACTCCGGCCTACGTCGAGAACCTTACCCCCGACGGACATATCAAGGAGGCGGAGCGTGAGCGTCGGCGCCGCAACAACCTCTGCATGTACTGTGGAGGTTCGGGACACAAAGCGGAGGACTGCAAGAAACGCGCCAACGCCCCCTCCGGGCGCGCTGCGCGCGCGGAGTCTTCTTCCGCTCCTCAGGAATCCCCCGAGCAGTCAAAAAATTAGACAGCAACTCGGATCATACCTCCGATCCCTATCCGAGTTGTGTTGACTCCGGGGATCTCCCTGAGGTTCGTCTCAACGCGTCCGCTCTTTCACCTAATGCCCTTTACATCGATCTATCACCCTCCATCATCAATTCATCATCATCTATCACCGTTCCGGACGAATGTTCAACCATTCCTCCGTCGGTTGTATCAAGTCTCGCTGTGGGATTCAACTCCGTGTTACGTACTCTTATCGACTCCGGATCATCTCACTGTTTTATATCAACTAAAATAGTAGAATCCAATGGTTTTGTTCCGTACTCGGTTCCCCCCGTAAGACTCCGATACCTCGACGGATCATCATCCATCATCACCCGGAAGCTTCGGCTACTCATCCGGTTTCCTTCCGGCACAGTCCATCAACAGGATTTTTTTGTCACCCGTCTTGATCCGCCTTGCGACATGGTTCTGGGATACAATTGGCTCTACCGCTTTAATCCGTTGATTAACTGGTCCGACGCCAATATCTCATTCCGTCCCACTGTCTCCGAGGTTGGATCCCCGTCGACACCTCTGGATACAACTCCAGATTCTGTTTCGGTAGCTCCGGTTACGGACAAGACGGTTCCGGCTGCGGTTTATCCCTCCGTTCCGTCTACACCGATCGGGTCGAAATCGCCGGTCCGAGGTCCTTCTATGGGCAATCTAGGTCCTCCGATGGACGTTCCCAATCCAGGTCCTTCTATGGAACACCCTGCTCGAGCTCCGAAAACCAACGGACATCGACGGAGCACCTCTGAGGCCTCAGAGCCTCGTCCCTTCCTTAAACCTCCGCCCATATCACTGGTGTCTGCAGCGGCATATCGGGTCCTCATCAAGGACAAGGATACGTGTCAATATACTCTCCGTACCACTCCGTCCGATGAGGCTCAGGCGCGCGGCGCTTCCGCCTCCGATCCGGACCTTTCTGGATTGCCCGCTCAATACCACGACTTCGCTGACGTCTTCTCGGAGAGGGACGCATACCAGCTTCCCCCTCACCGAGAATACGACCTCAAAATCGAAATCCTCGACGGAGAGGTTCCTCCTATTGGCCACGTCTACTCCTTGTCCGAAAAGGAGTTATCGGCGCTCCGAAACTTCCTCGACGAAAACCTTAAAGCGGGGTTCATATACCCTTCTACGTCGAGTCACGGAGCTCCGATATTGTTCGCCAAGAAGAAGGACGGCAGTCTCCGGCTTTGCGTCGACTATCGGGGGTTGAACAAGATCACCAAGAAAGATCGATATCCGCTTCCCCTCATCTCGGACCTCCTCGACGCCCCCGGTAGGGCTAGAATTTATACGAAACTCGACCTCCGACATGCCTACCATCTGCTCCGCATCGCTCCGGGCGACGAGTGGAAGACGGCTTTTCGCACCCGCTACGGCTCCTACGACTTCAAAGTCGTTCCGGAAGGCCTTGCGAACGCTCCGGCGGCGTTCCAGCGCTTCTTGAACTCGGTCTTCGCTGATTTACTCGACGTGACCGTCATCGTATATTTGGACGATATCCTCATTTACTCCGACGATCCCGCCGATCACGAAAACCATGTCCGCGAAGTGCTCCGCCGCCTGCGGAAGCACGGTTTGTTCTGTAAACTTCCGAAATGCGAGTTCGGAGTCACAACCTGCGAATATCTCGGTTACATCCTCTCCCCCGACGGGTTTCGGATGTCCCCGGACAAGATATCGGCCGTCGTCGACTGGCCGGTACCTCGGAAGGTTAAAGACGTGCAGTCTTTCCTCGGGTTCTGTAACTTCTATCGGCGTTTCATCCCCTATTACTCCGACATCACGATACCTCTCACGCGGCTAACTCGGGCCAGCTCCCGTTGGGAGTGGTCCGACGCCTGTCAGACCGCGTTCGAAACCCTCAAGGCAAAGTTTATGGAAGCTCCGGTGCTGTCGCACTGGATTCTGGGTCGACAAATCACTGTCGAAACCGACGCTTCCGACTACGCCATCGCCTCTATCCTGTCCATCACCGGAGACGACGGAGAAATTCACCCCGTCTCGTTCCGGTCACGGACCCTCGGAGGCGCGGAACTCAACTACGACACTCACGATAAAGAGCTCCTGGCCATCTTCGACGCCTTCACGCAGTGGCGGCACTACCTCGAAGGCCCGGACCTCCCCGTTGACGTTGTCACCGACCACAAAAACCTGGAATACTTCGCGACGACGAAAGTTCTTACTCGGCGCCAAGTCCGGTGGTCGGAGTACCTCTGCCATTTCAATATGGTGATCCGGTTTAGACCGGGTCGACTCGGGGGGAAACCTGACGCTTTAACTAGACGATGGGACGTCTACCCAAAAGAGGGGGATACACGTTACACGCAATTAAATCCTCACAATTTTCGCCCCATTTTCACCCAAGATCAACTTGGAGCGTCACTCCGAGCGACATTCCTGGAAGAAATTGTCCTTCGAGCATCGGTTGTCATGGACGTTGACCAACTTCACTCCGATATCAAGACCAACGTACCTCTTGATCCCATCGGAGTGGCTGGCCTCGACTCCGCTACCTCTCCGGAGCCCTCACGCTGGACACTCGACGACTCCGGTATGCTCCGCTACGACACTCGCATCTGGGTTCCTGCAGTACCAGGCGACGCTCCGGACCAGCTCCGCGTGCGTGTCCTGCAGTACCTGCACGACCATGTCCTGGCCGGTCACTTCGGACAGAACAGAACCCTTGCGCTCGTCCGGCGCGAGTACACTTGGCCGGAGCTCCGAACATTCGTTCGGGACTACTGTCGTTCGTGTATCCTATGCAAACGGAACAAGGCTCCGCGACACCGACCGTACGGACTTCTCAAACCTCTTCCAGTACCGCTCCGTCCGTGGGACTCAATCTCCATAGACTTCATCGAGCAACTTCCGCTCTCCGGCGAATACGATGCCATCTTGGTCATCGTGGACCGTGCGTCAAAACAGGTTATTCTCATTCCCTGCGATATCTATATCACCTCGGTCCAACTCGCCCAACTTTTCCTTATCCATGTTTTCTCTAAACACGGAGTTCCGTCGCATGTTACGTGCGATCGGGGCAAGGAGTTCATCTCCGCTTTCTTCCGTTCGCTTGGCGAATTACTCAACATGAAGATGCACTACACATCCGGTTATCACCCCTCGGCCGACGGACAAACCGAGCGGATGAACCAGACGGTGGAGCAGTACATTCGGATTTTCTGCTCCTATCAACAGGACGACTGGGACAAGCTCCTTCCGCTATGCGAGTTTGCTCTCAACAACGCTCCGAACGCTTCTACCGGCATCTCTCCGTTTTTTGCCAACAAAGGCTATGACCCCGCCATCACCGTCCATCCGGAGGTTGATGTTGCGAACGTCTATGCCCGGAACTATGTCGTTGACTTGCAGGAACTTCATACGTTCCTCCGAGAACAAATCACCTACGCCCAGACTCGGTATAAGGAGACCGGAGACCGTGTGCGCTCTCCGGACCCCAAACTCGAGATCGGTGATCAAGTTTTCGTCTCCGCTAAGTTCCTCCGAACGACTCGTCCGACGCGCAAGTTCTCCGAGAACTTCCTCGGACCATACGAAGTCATCGGAAAGCCTTCCGCTGCGTCTTATACCATCCGCCTGCCGAAATCACTCGCGCAGGTACACCCGGTGTTCCATGTCTCCCAACTTGAACCCCATCATCCGAATCCCTTCCCCGGGCGTGAAGAACCTCCTCCGGCGGCAGTGGAGATCGTGGACGGCGACGAGCATTACGAAATCAAGCAAATCGTCGACTCCAAGTATGATCGGAGGTTCAAAACGGACAAACTCCGCTATTATGTTGAGTGGCTCGGTTATGAAAACACCGACGACCAATACAGCTGGGTTGGTTCTAAAGACATTGACGCTCCGGAACATTTGGAGAATTTCCATCTCCGTTATCCCGACAAGCCCGGGCCCGATTGAGCATCGGTCCGAGGCTTCGGAGTTCACCCCGTTCCATTTTAATTCACTCCGACCCGTTTCCAATTCACTCCGTTTATGTTCAGATCAATATATACAATTTTTTCAAGAAAAAACAACAAAAAAATAACTATTCGACGTCCATGTCGTCGTCATCCTCCAATACCCAGACCATTTTCATCTCCCCCGCAATCACCTCCTGTTCCGCCTCTAAGTCGAACGGCGGAACGTCCGCCTTCCCACCGGGTATCTCGCCCTCCAACGGCTCCGCCTTCAACTCTGCAGGCGGAGCTCCCGCTCCTCCCTCCGTTGACCCTGCCATTCCACCGTCTGCCCGCGTCGAAGTTCCGCGTTCCGGAGTCCCGGGGAACAGCTCCCTTGCGACCTGGTGCGCCCCGACGATGCTCCGCATGGACGCACCCGATCCCCCTGGGATGGGAACGTCCACGGGCTCCACCTTCGGCCATTGGTGGGCCTCCCAGTTCGGCGGAGCGAGGCGCTCTGAACGCCCGATCCTGGGCCCGGTTGCGATTACCTCCCGTACCGCGTCGGGCCCTGGAGTCACCGCAGGCGTATGCGGAACCACGGATGGTGCCCTCGGAGCGGACTGCTGTCGCTCCGGGGTTGCGGACCCTCGCACCGGTGGCTGGTCCACCTCCATCTCGTCCTCCCCCTCGCTCTCCACCACACGACGGCTCTTGCGCCTTGACCGCTCCACCCGAGACCGCTGTAGGTCTTCAAGCGACCTCTGCTTGGCCTCCGCGATGTCGGGGTGGTCTTCTTCGTCGTCCCCCGCTCCCCGGCGCTCCAGCAAGTCGTCCAAGCGAGCAAGCTCCCGTCGGACGACGGCAACTTGCTCCCGGAGCGCTGCGTCGGCAGCGCGGTCGGCGGTTCCCACTCCGGACCCTAAGCCAGGCCGCGGGGACGCTGCGCGCCGACTCCGAAGGCGTCGGGCTGGCTGCGCGCTGGTCTCCACCGTCACTTTCTTCACCGCCCGTTTCCTCTTCTTCCCCTGTCCCGACTTGCCCGCTCCGCTCGCCTGTTTCTTGGCCCGTGGGACCGTGCGCGTGCTGGTCGGGTTCAGGGAGCACGAGATGTGCCCCCGCTGACACCGTGGACACGTCCGCCACCCGTCGAGGCTGGTCGGCGTGTAACACGCGTGGTCGTGTCGGCGGCACTCCAAACACCCTGCAAAATCAGATTAAGAGGAATAAAATAAAAAGATGAAACCAATGCGGAACTTACGGTCGTCGCCAACCAAGCGCTCCAACCCCGGAGTCTGCTGGTCCACCTCCGTATCCTCCGCCTCGTACCCTACGTCCGAGTCCGAGCTCGGCGTCCGCTCCGTCCGCCCCGAGACGCGACGCCGCGTCGGTTTCGCGATGAGTCGCTCCACCGGAGGAAGCGAAAGCCTCCTCGCGATGGTTGCGAGTTCGTCGTCCTCGACGACGTCCCCCATCGCCTCCAACTCCCTCGCCGCCGCCAACTTCGCCTCACGCGCCTGCTGCAACGCGGCCAGCTGGGCCTGCAGACGCTTCGCGTCCGCAGTCCGCGCTGCCTGCGCCTCGGCCGTGACCCGCTGGCGCTCTTCCTCGCTCGCCGCTCTCTCCTTCCCCGTTCCGTCTCGACCTCCTCCGTTTCCCCTCGCTCCACTGCCGTTTCCCTCGTTCCCTCCTCCGGGTGCTCCTGCCTGGGTGCTGGTGGTGTTGGACATGGTGTAGTGACTGCGGAGTGGTTGGTGGTGGCGGTAGGAGGAGAAGTGAAAAGATTGCTGTCAACAACTTACGGCATCGGACACGTGATCACGCACGTGATCACTTTGCGACTCAGAAAAAATTCGGCGAATTTCCACATCATCAATTTTTAAATTATCCACCATCCATTTCATGATCATTCAAGCAGTATTCTTCCGGACCCTTGAGGTTCGCCTAGGGAGTCGAACCCAAGAGGGGGATACTGTTATATCCATGTCCCGATCCTTCGGACCTTGGTCCGAGGATGGCCGAATGGCTCCGTTAACTCCGGACTCCGCTCCGTCGGAGCGGAGACGGAACGACGGAGCGCGGCGGACTTCCTTCAGAAGTCCGTATCGCGCCATAAGGCGACATCCTTATTGTCCGCCTCGCTCAGGACTTCTTACTTATTGTCCAAACTACTTCTTCCAAGTCACCTGACTTCTTCCACCCCTTTCGGATATAACCTTATTGTTACTTCCGCATGGAACCTTACATATCTCCTTTCCGTATTACAATAAGACCCTTTAGTATTTAATCACTTAGACTACAGCATTGTACTTCAGATTTATTATTAACGTTGCTTCGCACTCCCTGCAAAGTAATCCGAGTTAACGCTCCGGAACTTCACTCGGAGCTCCGTCTCGTCTATCCAGTACTCCGAGACCAAGGGTAGTAACGCTCATCCTGCTCCCTAGTGGTTGTAGCGTCATCCGATCCTCCGGTCACCCTTTTCCCCCGACTCCGTCACTCCGCTCCGTTCCGACTCCGCTCTCCGGTATCTCGGAACTCCGCCCGACTGGTCGGTCGGCCCTCCTATCCGTAGCTTGGATATAACACCTGCCTCGATAATGGACTCCATGATGACGGTCATGGAGCGATGGAACAGGCGGTATTTTGCGAGCGAGCGTGTGTTCTTATCGAAGCAGTCGAATTTTGGAATTGGTAAATATCCAATTAACACCGTCGCATGTGAGGAGACCTGGCGTCGGGTCTCTTGCCAATGTTACGATGGTCAGATACACCGGCCACGCCG